>JAVYIG010001839.1:0-185000 GCA_035222895.1 Strongylocentrotus droebachiensis
AAGCTCAGGGGTTTAAGGCAATAAATTGCGGTCAGATAAGCATTCAGGGGCCCGCCTTAGGGCCCCTGGTGGGGTCGAGGCGGCTGAGCCGGCCCCGGAAGCTCAGGGGTTTTAGGCGTTTAATTAAGGTCAGATGAGCATTTTGTTTATACCTTATTTTTTTATGACACTGGCAGGTCACTATTTGGCATGGGTTCCAGGGGGCGGAGCCCCAAAAAATCAGGGGTTTTAGGCATTAAATTACCGTCAGATGAGCATCTAAGGGCCCGCCGTAGGGTCCTAGGTGGAATCCAGGGGCAGAGCCCCCGGGAGCTTAGGGGTTTTAGGCATTTAATCACGGTCAGATGAGCATATTTAGATGCCTCATTAATTGTTAACACTGGCAGGGGGGGGGGGGGGGAAGGGAGCTCGAGGCTCCCAATCCCCGCCCCACCTCGGGCCTGACATGTAGGAATCTCAAGAATCATATTTCTTGCCTGGCTGTAAATTTAGTAATTTGTCATTCTCCAAATAACACATACAAACGTATTTACTAAAAAGTGAGGAAAAATCTCGGCAATTATGTCATTTCTTTCCCTTTCCATCCTTCTCTCTTATTTTTTTGATTGGGGGGGGGGGGGGGGGGGGGTCAACAGCCTGGGAGGCAAGGCCCTTTCGGCCCCCCGATCTCCTTCTTCCCCCTTTTCTTTTTTTCTTCCTCTTCTTTCTTTCCCTTCTCTCCTCTTTCCCTTTCCCTTCTTTTCCTTTCTTCTCTCTTTTTTTTTTTTTTTTTTTTTGCGTGGGGGGGGGGGGGGGGGGGGGCCAAGGCCCGCTCGGCCCCCCTGGATCCGCGCCTGCATGCATGTCCCATTAGTCTGCCTGCTCTGCCTAGGCATTGACCACTGTTCGGAAGGATATATAGCAAAGCATATATATAAGAGGAAGGGGGAGAGCAGCCGGGTCACCGTGTCCCGGAAGAAGAATACCCCCCGGTCTTCCTTCAGCAATAATCGGGCAAAAAGTCACAATTTGGGGCCGAAAGGTAAATAAATTTAAACTGGGAAAGTGGAAAATAAAGCAGCGGTGAAATAACGACTGCAGAATATCCCTCGCTGTTCTTTTTTCGATAAGCCTAATATAATTATAACCCGGGTGTAAACATAACAAACTTGTCACATGCTTTTGTTTTTATTTCGTAACTCTAACATTTTTACCTCTGACATTTTTACCTCTGACATTTTTACCTCTAACATTTTTTCCTCTGACATTTTTACCTCTGACATTTTTACCTCTGACATTTTTACCTCTGACATTTTTACCTCTGACATTTTTACCTCTGACATTTTTACCTCTGACATTTTTACCTCTGACATTTTTACCTCTGACATTTTTTCCTCTGACATTTTTACACCGAGCCGTTTTGATACCATGTACCTTCATATCAAATTTCATTAAAATCCGTCATACAATACTAAAGTTATGGATCAGAAAGCAGATTCGCATATTTAATGAGCTATGAACTTTGACCTACATACTCGGAAATTGAACTTAGGCTGTATTTTGATACCATGTACCTTCATATCAAATTTCATTAAAATCTGTCATACAATACTTAAGTTATGGATCGGAAACCAGATTCGCATATTTAGTGAGCTATGACCTTTGACCTACATACTCGGAAATTGAACTTTGGCTGTGTTTTGATACCATGTACCTTCATATCAAATTTCATTAAAATCTGTCATACAATACTTAAGTTATGGATCGGAAACCAGATTCGCATATTTAGTGAGCTATGACCTTTGACCTACATACTCGGAAATTGAACTTTGGCTGTGTTTTGATACCATGTACCTTCATATCAAATTTCATTAAAATCCATCATACAATACTAAAGTTATGGATTGGAAACCAGATTCGCATATTTAATGAGCTATGACCTTTGACCTACACACTCAAAAATCGAACTTAGGCTGTGTTTTGATACCATGAACCTTCTTATCAAATTTCATTAAAATCCGTCATACAGTACTAAAGTTATGGATCGGAAACCAGATTTGCATATTTAATGAGCTATGACCTTTGACCTACATACTCCGAAATTGAACTTAGGCTGTGTTTGATACCATGTACCTTCATATCAAATTTCATTAAAATCCGTCAAACAATACAAAGTTATGGATCGGAAACCAGATTCGCATGTTTAATGAGCTATGACCTTTGACCTACATACTCGGAAATTGAACTTAAGCTGTGTTTTGATACCATGTACCTTCATATCAAATTTCATTAAAATCCGTCATATAATACTAAAGTTATGGATCAGAAAGCAGATTCGCATATTTAATGAGCTATGACCTTTGACCTACATACTCCAAAATCGAACTTAGGCTGTATTTTACACTACTTAAGTTATGGATCGGAAACCAGATTTGCATATTTAGTGAGCTATGACCTTTGACCTACATACTCGGAAATTGAACTTAAGCTGTGTTTTGATACCATGTACCTTCATATCAAATTTCATTAAAATCCGTCATATAATACTAAAGTTATGGATTGGAAACCAGATTCGCATATTTAATGAGCTATGACCTTTGACCTACATACTCGGAAATTGAACTTAAGCTGTGTTTTGATACCATGTACCTTCATATCAAATTTCATTAAAATCCGTCATATAATACTAAAGTTATGGATCAGAAAGCAGATTCGCATATTTAATGAGCTATGACCTTTGACCTACATACTCCAAAATCGAACTTAGGCTGTATTTTACACTACTTAAGTTATGGATCGGAAACCAGATTCGCATATTTAGTGAGCTATGACCTTTGACCTACATACTCGGAAATTGAACTTTGGCTGTGTTTTGATACCATGAACCTTCTTATCAAATTTCATTAAAATCCGTCATACAGTACTAAAGTTATGGATCGGAAACCAGATTTGCATATTTAATGAGCTATGACCTTTGACCTACATACTCCGAAATTGAACTGAGGCTGTGTTTTGATACCATGTACCTTCATATCAAATTTCATTAAAATCCGTCAAACAATACAAAGTTATGGATCGGAAACCAGATTCGCATGTTTAATGAGCTATGACCTTTGACCTAAATACTCGGAAATTGAACTTAAGCTGTGTTTTGATACCATGTACCTTCATATCAAATTTCATTAAAATCCGTCATATAATACTAAAGTTATGGATCAGAAAGCAGATTCGCATATTTAATGAGCTATGACCTTTGACCTACATACTCCAAAATCGAACTTAGGCTGTATTTTACAATACTTAAGTTATGGATCGGAAACCAGATTCGCATATTTAGTGAGCTATGACCTTTGACCTACATACTCGGAAATTGAACTTTGGCTGTGTTTTGATACCATGTACCTTCATATCAAATTTCATTAAAATCCATCATACAATACTAAAGTTATGGATTGGAAACCAGATTCGCATATTTAATGAGCTATGACCTTTGACCTACATACTCGGAAATTGAACTTAAGCTGTGTTTTGATACCATGTACCTTCATATCAAATTTCATTAAAATCCGTCATATAATACTAAAGTTATGGATCAGAAAGCAGATTCGCATATTTAATGAGCTATGACCTTTGACCTACATACTCCAAAATCGAACTTAGGCTGTATTTTACACTACTTAAGTTATGGATCGGAAACCAGATTCGCATATTTAGTGAGCTATGACCTTTGACCTACATACTCGGAAATTGAACTTTGGCTGTGTTTTGATACCATGAACCTTCTTATCAAATTTCATTAAAATCCGTCATACAGTACTAAAGTTATGGATCGGAAACCAGATTTGCATATTTAATGAGCTATGACCTTTGACCTACATACTCCGAAATTGAACTGAGGCTGTGTTTTGATACCATGTACCTTCATATCAAATTTCATTAAAATCCGTCAAACAATACAAAGTTATGGATCGGAAACCAGATTCGCATGTTTAATGAGCTATGACCTTTGACCTAAATACTCGGAAATTGAACTTAAGCTGTGTTTTGATACCATGTACCTTCATATCAAATTTCATTAAAATTCGTCATACAATACTAAAGTTATGGATCAGAAAGCAAATTCGCATATTTAATGAGCTATGACCTTTGACCTACATACTCCAAAATCTAACTTAGGCTGTGTTTTGATACCATGGACCTTCATATCAAATTTCATTAAAATCCGTCAAACATCGATCGGAAACCAAATTTGATACGGACGGACGCACGGATGGAAGGAAGGACGGACAGCAGCGTTACTAGCGAGCTTTCGATTTTAGGCACCCGACGTCGGCTACTACGCGTGACGTCATATTTATCCCCTGCGCATGCGTGAGCTTCTGGGCCCACGTTCCCTTCCAAATCACGCGACGGAAGTCGAGGGCAATTTCCGTGAATCCCCGTCGCCATGAAAACGTCAACGTGAGTGTAGTTTCATCACCTTCTTTTATGATATTCTTTGTTTTTTATTATTCTGTTATTTCCTCTTGCTATCTTTTGTTTCTTTTTCTATCACCTTTTCTCATGTTATTCTTTGTTTAATCATTCTCTTTCTGTCTTTCCCTATGTTATTTTTCGTTTCTTCCTTCTATCACCTTCTCTTATTTTATTCTTTGTTTTTATCATTCTATATCACTTCCTCTTTCTATCTTTTCTTATGTTATTCTTTGTTTCTTCCTTCTATCACCTTCTCTAATGTTATTCTCTGTGCACTTATTACCTGATTTAATTACCTGATCTCAAAAATTGGTCACGTGACCGACGAAAGCACCGTCGTGAAAAATCGTAAGCACTTGCCTCGAAGGGAACAGATTGAGCTGCGCAACGTCTCCACGCTCCAGTACCTCGTAGTAGCCGACGTCGGGTGCCTTATTCGAAAGCTCGTCGGCGAGGGGATAAAAAACACACACGCTTTCCCATCCTCTCACAATATTTCCACGATATGCGCGTATCGCTATTATAAAAACCTTCGTTGATAAATATAGGTGGGATGCGGAATGTTTAGGTAATTTTTTTCCTGTTAACTTACCTTTTCTTTGAATGGAATTTGATTTGTGATTTAATTCGGGTTTGTATTATTGTTATGTTATTTTGGGTTAAAAATACCAACCATCTTTACTCCTTTACTGCTTTTTTTTTTTTTTTTTTTTTTGGGGGGGGGGGGGGCAAAAATGCGTTTTGCCCCCCCCCCCCCACTTCTGGCGCCTGTGCACTAAGGCCCGTGCCGTAATGGACCGACTGCTCACGTGATCGACGGCAAATGAGACCGACCATAGACCGAGGCTTACTGGCTCAGTGGTAGAGCAGTGGTCTCGTTACCGTGAGGACCCTGGTTCGAAACCAAGTCGATGCACTATTGCCTTTAATAAGCCTTATTAAGGGCATTAATCCTCATTACCAAGCCCCTCGGAGAGGACTTAGAGCCGCCAGTCACCTGATTGCTTGCTTACAGCACACGCATGCTTTCTTAAACAGTTAGTTGAAATAAACAAATAAACCATTATTATACGAGACCGATTGACAGCCCACGAGACAAATGGCATACGGGACCAACAGCTCTCGAGACCGACGTCATACGACACCGACGGCCCAATAGACACATCCTTTCTCTTGAGCCTTCTGATCTTCTTTCTGAGGGTTCAATGGCCCAACAATCATGGTCTCCTAACCGAGGTGACGCATCGTCCTCGTTTGCTGCGAGTCATTTGGACTGCTGTGCTATTAATTGGGAGGTCTCGAACAATATTAGTTTTCAACACCCTTGCAAAAAAGATAAGCAACAACAAATCTATTAATTCCTTTGTACAAGCTTCTGCTTCTCATCTGGGGCCCCGTTTTATAAAACTTGATATCAATGGAAAGTTACAATACCTGTTATAAGCTACTGAAGTTCGTGCATTTGATTGGCTGAGAGAAAAGTTGTTTTAAAATGTTGGCATTTGTTATTGATAAGTAATATCATGACCCAGGGGTCTGGTGAATAAAGAAGAAACTAAGGATCTCGGCGGTCTCAATTTGGTCAAAATAGAAAAATGATTACACCTTTGTCCAAGTCTTACTTGCATATACTCTTCATCATACATGCATTAAAATACACACACAAAACGCCTACATACTCATTCCTATACACCCACATATAATTTATTTCGTCATATAGGCCAAATAAAAAACAAAACATGTTTAGCGTCCTGTTTTTCAAAAAACAGGAAGGAGGAGGCCCATTTTTTCCTTCAAAATGGCCGCTCAAAATTGCCACTCGGTACATTTTCCCTGACAGTCGTGCTTTTTTTCAAGATGGCCGCCGACATTTTTTTTTTAAAATCAGAAATAGATTCATTTTAGCAGTGTTTTTCCTTTTTTTTTATTTTTTTATTTTTTTAAATTCAACAAAAAAAAAGGAAAAAAAGATAGGAGGGGGCCCCCAAAAAGAAGCGGGCGGGGACGCTAAACATGTATATTTGTTTAAATGGCCATATATATAAACACGTTATTCATTTAACTTTTCGCTCCTTTGTTTATTTTGTTCTCATCTACCCTTTTTTTCTCTATGCAAGAAAGTTTATACGTATGTATTATGTTCTTTAATAAACATATTTTGTTTCCTTTTTCTTTTGTTCTTATTTCCAGGCATTGCTTAACAGATCTGAAGAAATCAATTTGAACAAGGGGCAAGACGACATGATGGAATTGACCCGACTTTGTGCAAACAAAGGCCATACAGAGTAAGATTTTACATTTTAAAATAAACAAAATATGAATTATATTTGTACAAGTCACTGTGTGGGATGTGTGCAGGGGAGGAGGACATAGATGATTGAAGAATTAAAAAAAAACATGTAAAAACGGGCAGAATGTAGTTACGAGAGAATATGACATTAGCACTTCGGTACTCCACCGTCTACCTTTAAAGTGAGTGTGTCATGGGAAATTCTGGTTAACACCATCTACGTCTTTTTTGTCGGCAACTGCACATAAACGAATGGACTTGATTACTGGGTCAGCGCGCTAGCGTTCGCGAAACAGACCGAAGTGCTCCCCATGCTTCGGTTTCGCGTATTTTGCACGCACGTGAATGCTGCGGTCGCGTCGTCCGTAGTCGTATTATACCTGATTGGCCCGGGTAGGGCCACGGGAAAGGCACATAGTCTCCTCATGACACACTCCCTTTAAAACCAAACTTGAGGTAGATAGCGTTCTTTTTAAAATGAGAAATCTTCTTTCAATTACAACTCTATAATATTAATCATTATATTTGTATAGCGCTTAATGCTACGTTTGTAAACGCATTACATTGTCATATAAAGCATTTGATTCAATTGCTAATCCACTCCCTGGGGAGTATTCCAGCGAGGCATCACTGCACAAGCGTACTCATGTCAATAAAACTACATCATTGTTCGCATCTTAGCGGGTACCTATGTAACACTTAGGAGGAGATGAAACATGTAGGTTAATGTCTGGCCAAAGGTAAATTGATGCCGCTGCTGAACTTAAACCAGGTGATCCACAGTCCGAAGATGTATTTCAAGACCACGACACCTCTACTTTATTAAAAAAAAATCTTGTCTCTACATTGTTGTCTTTTATATCTTATTCAGGAGTTTTCTTGAGCTGGTTGCCTGGGACAAGGACATGATCAACAAGGCTGATCGTGATGATGGTAACTGCCTGATTCACTTAATAGCAGGAAAGGGTCATCATCAAACAACAAAGGCTATTCTCAACTTGAAGAACCCCAACGTTCAAACGAAGACAAAGTAAGATACCTAAATACATTAAAAAATGAACCCATATCGCAAGATTCCATCTCAGGTCAGCTGTAGCAGTATGGTCTTGCTGCGCTGTTTATAGATGTTGCATTGAGTCCTTTTTCTGCGAAGCAGAAATTAAGTTTTTCTTTACGCATCGTTGGCATGTTGACCATGAAGTGGTACTGTGCAATACACAGTGTGCTAGGTAAGTTCGGTATCGCTTTAAAACGATTTTGTTTTCCTTCCTGTGACCGATGATTTACTTTATTTTATGAACAGGAATAACAAGGGACAAACAGCTCTCCATGTGGCGATTCAAGAAGGTCACAGAATGACTAGTGAACTCATCTTGAAAACTGACAAGGAACTAGCAGGAATCAAGGACAACGACAAAGTAATAGTTATTACTATCATAATTATTACTATTATCATATTAAGTATCATTACTATAAGTATTATTATTATTATTATTGCTAGCCGTAGTAGTAGTATCAATATTTTCATGATAAATCACAGAAAGAGAGGAAAAGAGGAAGAAGAATAAGAAAAAGAAGAACAATGAGGAGATTATAAATAGAGAGAGAGAGAGAGACGGACATAGAGACAGAGAGAAAAAGAGATAGAAAGAAAGAATTCTTAACGCAGCTTTGAGATCTGAGCAATTTTTGCCAGCTGAAAAACGCCTTTGCAGGGCCTTTGAAATATTGAAATAATGTCCGAAAATGATTATAATAATAATAATAATAACAGTGTTTTTTTTAAAGTGCTCATGTTTGTCAGATTTGCCACTCCTGGCGCTCCACAATGTTAACTCTGGCCTTAGCATGGCTGCCATCATGGCGCTCTACCCATTTACCACATCCCGGTGGAGTGTGGGAAATTAGTGCCATGTGCCATGGCGGGACTCGAACCGCAAAACGTGTGAACCACACACGGTCCGGTAACATATCCAATTGACCACGTTCCTCCACATCCTTAAAGGGGCATGTTCCCCGTATTCCAGAGGGCGCTCAGAATACGTACGCGCTGGCGGACGGTGCTATAGCTGCATATTGACACCAACAGAATACGGCTCTTATGCAGATGGCATGTTCCGATAACTACACTGCGGGGAACGTGCCCCTTTAAAAAGTAAAAATATTGTACTTTTTTTTAATTCTTAACATTAGATGACACCGCTCATGTATGCCTGCAAAACAGGGAATATCTACATCGTTAAAAAGCTCTTGGAGATGCTAAAAGTGGAGAAAGAGGCTGAAGTGGAGGAAGGGTTTCCTTATGACGAGAATGGTCTGAATTGTTTAGACCATGCCATCGACAATGGACACGAGTAAGTCAATACAGATTTGATTTGATTAAGTTCTTCCTCTTGCAATAGACCGAGGCATTGTTTTACAAAACCATCCAAATTACAAGTTCAACGACATCTCTTTGGAACGCGTGTATCAAACTTTACTTTTCGATGGGATGTCGGCAAGCTTGTACTTAAGACGGTATCGTTTAGAAAACCAGTTGTAGTTAGCACATGGTCCCGGCCCCCACTCAGGGTTATTTGGGGTACGCGTATGCATTTTCCCTCCTTTTGAAAACACCCCCCTAAGTCCGGTGTGTAAAGTCAATACGGGCCGATTTTAAGTGTGTTAGGAGCCGGACTTTGCTGTGTGAAAAGTACCCCTTTACCGGACATTTTGGGAACATGAATGCGGTCTCTCTGTTCCCGGGGGGAGGAGGGGGGGGGGGGGGGGGGAGGGGGATGGGGGGGGGGGGGGGGGGCACATGGTAAACATGACCCAAATATCCGCTAATGATAGAGAAGACCATTTTGTGCACTGAGATAGCGATGAGATCGCGCTGTGGAGTAAACAGTACGCTAGTTCATCAGTTCGGTATCCTTTTAAGATCGTGCTTTTAAGGCAACATGTTAGCTGCAAAGTGCTCCTTCATTCATGACTGACTTGTTTGTTTAAAAGTTATTTAAAATATTAGTATTGCGATAATGCCCTTTGCACACGAAGCGTTATGTCAACCCCGCTATTACCTGCGCCAATGAAAACCATAATCTAGCAACGTTTGCATTGTTCACTTAAATTACACCTTTTGTACGATGTCACTCTGACAACAAGTGTCAAAGGTCACGTTAGTCGCTGACGTAGTCCTATCAAAGTCAGTCAAATAACGGCTTGTGTACAAAAGGAATGATATTCGATCTATTTGTGTCATTTAGAGTTTTGGTGATTCAGAAGTTTATACATTTTTATTCTATAATTTATGTATACTTTTTGTAATGGCAAAATATTGTTGAATATAACTGCTTATTTATTTATATTTAATTGATGGTATTACCAGGGAATTAATTCGCATTTTTTTTTAACATGAAACATTTTTGTTAAGGATGATTGCCGTAGCGTTGCTCGATCAACATGATTGGCGGAGCCTTATGACGCATGCGACAAGTGGTGAAGGAACCAAGACGACACCTATGAGGAAACTCATCAGCTCTATGCCAGGTAGTGATTTAACCCTTTTATTTGGACGTAATCATTCTATAAACTTGATAACATCTTAATGGGATAGTTGAGTTCTGTTTTCAGACCGCAAATGCCTTCGAAGTGAATGATTATTGCTCTTATTTTTATCTATGACATTTATAGTGCCCTTTTAGTACCTAAAATTGCTATGAAGGTAATTTTAGACCCCAAAATGTGTGAAATTTTGCCAATACGATCATACCGATTCAGCTCCACTTAAAAAAAAAACACGATGACCGTTAATTAATTATTTAATTAAAAATAACAATACATGAGCCGGCTAATTGTGGGTAATATTAGCGACACGAAAAAATGACAACAAAAAAAGCCAACATCAGCATTGGCTGAAATACGACGTAAAAGGCATTATTTCGTTTTTTTCAATGGTTTTTTCAAATTTGTCAAAATATCTAATATTTGTGGTGGTACACAAGTATTATAAATTGTTATATTTCAGCCGTCTCTGAACCGATTTTGATCAAACAAAGATGATTTTGTCATTTGAATATTATGTTCTTTCAAATTTGACACTCAGTTTTTCATTATCTCACAAAAAAATATTTTGTGTAGCGCCCTCTGCAACAGAACTCAACTATCCCTTTAAGAACTTTGTTTCTTTCCTTTACGGACAGATCGAGCCTACTCTAAAGAAAATGAAGGGCACAGTACCGTGAGGAAAATAATTATAGGGATCTGGGTTAAGGTTCTTAATGTCTGTAGACTACATTCAGCAACTTGCATATCATTAAGCTCAAAACCGCGTTTATTCGCTCACGTCCTTTGGTAATAATCTTCATTACCGATTCCCTCGGAGAGAAGTTAAAACATTCGGTTCCCTGGTTGATTACCTACATGTAATTATTATGCTCTGTAATAAACAATCATTAAGCTAACATCATTGTTGTGATTTGTACAGGTGTCGGCAAGTTTGTGCTGGATAAGTGTATCGAACCTGAGCCTAAGCTAAGCGTTCAACCTAGCGATGATGAAGATGAACCAGACAGCTATGTCAAGATCAAGGTGGACTTTGAGTTACTAGAGGACTGGTTCTCAGAGTGGATGAGGAATTGGAAGGGTAATTATTACACAATTATTGAATCTCTATATAGCTAATGAATTTCGAGAAATAAAAGTCATCCCAGAGAAATAATATTTGGAGTACGTCTAGGTCTGTGTAATTCCTCATTATCCAGTTCGTATAATTTCAATAGCTGATGCAAATTATTATTAGAAATCTCCCTAAGCTGATTTTTAGAAAGACTTTGCGATCGTGTTTATCTTGGCTTACTTGGAATCATCGGGTCATCGCGTCGGGCCGGGTGTTCGCGTTACCCGTCGTTTCCTGAAAACACGCTCTTGTATTTACAAAATTTCTGGGATAAAGTTTGTAAAATAAATCCCTCCCATCTGCAAATGGTCTGCTCCAAATTATCCGACATTTTGTGGAAACCCTATGGAAAATTTACGAAAGGTCTCGTCCTTAACGTGTATATGCACATGGTCTTCCACTCTAGTTTCACGACCGACCGATGCGATGACCCGATGATTCGAAGTAAGCTTTTATCTTGATATTACTGAGGGAGGGGGGGGGGGGGGGAGGTAGGGGAATACAAGAAGTCCTCTTAAAGGTAATACAAAGTTTTGGTATGGGGTCATGAATTTGGTTCAAATGAACTTATTGGAAGCATATGCGATTCTAAAATACTCAGTGTTCGTTGTCACGGTTGAAATCGAGTCTAATGTTATAAAATTGTAAATAATAAACTCTTTATGTTGTATAGCTCCCTCTCAAGGTCAAGATGTTAATTAAGTTATAAAACAATGTTGTTATTGTTTGTGAAAAGCAATGGAGAAAATAAAATATCATTGAAAAAAAAAAAATGTTTCTTGACTATAATCGACCAATTAGCTATTCCCGTTTGGAAATTATCTATCAGAACTACATATTCTGAGATTTTCATGGTCGCAGCTACCATTGTACGGCCGTAGGCGCTATTTGAAATTCATCAAAATTTACCGGGAGCACCGGTAAATTTGTATATTCAATTTTTCTTGAAAGCAGAAGCGTTTTAGGGGCTAAATTTTCTAGTGCTTATAATACATCCACAGGGGCATCCAAATATATAAAAATTGTAAAGAATCACTATCCACCCAATTTTCAAAATTTCCCAAAACTTTGTATTACCTTTAACATTCAATTGTATTGATTTGATGAGAGGATATCAAGGAAAGATCAACGTAAGAATTGTGAAAGAATAGGGAGTGATGTGTATTAATAACAATCTTTTTGTTTTTAAATATTATCATTCATATTTATATATTGTATCTATTCATACTTTGTACACAATATCAGTTTACTGCCTATTTTTACATATTACTCAATTCATATAGACTATCTCTACATTTCCCTTTTGCTCGTGTATACCTTTATTTTCCTCGGGACCAATTCATACTGTTATCCCTGACCTGAAACGGCGCCAGAGTGGGATTTTGCGGTAGTGCTTCTAGCACAGCATTTGACGGTTCAATCAATTGTTTAATCATTAACAACAAAAAACAACAATTTAATCTACCGTCAAACAGACTGTTCGTCAAAATGCACATAACAAACTAAACACTTTTTAAACGCTTTCCTCGCCTCTGCGCGGTCGCTCGTTTGCCACAATAATTGCAATTTTCCACAAAACAGTAATCATCAATCAAAGGAAGGATTACTTTGTAAAACAAATGTTAGTACTTATGTATATTTTTCTGGAGCTGGGAATAATAAATTTATCTTGAAGCCTTCAAATGGTCGCTCTAGACCGTTCCATGATAAACACAATGTGGCACATGGAGACTATTTGTGCGGTACATAAAAAGTTAAACAATTGTGGACTATCTTTTCGAATTCTAGCTAACACAGGAGACGATCAGCCAGATGAGCCGAAAAACGGCGATTACATTCCAATGCCTGAACTCGGCCAAGGATCAGGTGATAACGACGAAAACAAAGATGGAAAGGTAATAATTACAAAATAATATTCTCTAGAATCTTTAATTTCGTAAGATAACTTTATTCGAATTTGTGGATTTCTTTACGATTGAGGTGCTTTTTTGTTTGTTTTACCTTCATTTTCAGAGAGTTTGACACGAGACTTATTATGATTAGTATATTATTGAAATGGTCTAAAATTATGCCCACAAAGTTCTGCTTAGAGATAGAATTTAAAGAAGTATTGTTAAGTTTAGGTGAGTACAATTTTACTTTAATACTTCGGTTGTTTTCTTCGCATCTACACGGTCGTTTGTTTGCCCCATGTAAAATTTTGCATAAATCAATACTAACCAATAGACGAAGGGATTGCTTTCTGCGACACGATGGATTTTGATAATGACCTGTTTCGGGTCTTATTCTGCACATTAACCTTATCGATACCGGTATAGATTAGTCTTGTACTGGAAATAGTGAAATAATTTTGAAGCCTTTGGTATAGGCTTATTTATCTTATGATATTATAATGTACCACAGGGAGATTTTTTTGTGGCTAATTTTGAAGATTAAAACATCCAAACTCTCACCTAACATCAAATCATGAAAGACATGATTCAATAGAAGGCGATTATTTACCTCAAACTCGTCGTACATAATTGGTTTTCCAACGAATCTCCAAAGAACACTAAAACATTAACAATCAACGAAAATTTGCATATTCAAAATAATTATGTGCATCTTCTTTTTATTTTAGGCGTCGATGCCAAAGGGGGATCCGAACGTAACATCCAACTTCAACAACGATGGAAAATTGAAACCTGGTGCCAAGATCTATGTCAGAGATCGCCTTTTACGCTCCGAAAATCATCCTGTGCACTACATGGTATGATGAGAAAAGCATTAAAGCCATACTGTCCTACTTGTAGCTGCATGTTCATGCTCCCTCTCTATAGAAAACAATGCCTAATCGGTGACCATTGGTCCCCCATGATCCTCGTTTTCTTATGTTAACTGAGAGCTGAGTTGATGAGATAGCCACCTGTCCAGTGAACTTGCGGGGTGGTCTAATCCCTCCTATAAACTAGTACAGATAAGCTTTAATATACATTTGCCACTCTCCAATCAAGATATCAAGTTCCAGTCAGAAATGTATTGCATTAATGTTTTGAGCGCCCTACGGCAGCTGGAAGATTTTTTCAAAATGTTAAATATATGTGAAATACGAAACAATAAAATGAAACTGAAACTAAAATGAACACTAAACACGCTAGATCACATTCTTTTCTGACACAGATTAACTGTATTCTACCAAAATTTAAATCTGACACTGGTTCTAGGCTTTTGTCCCAAAATATCGGGTTCATGAAAGAAAGTCGATCGCAACGACTTTCGAAAAAAGTTTGAGGTCTGCTTTTTCCTTTAGTCAAATCTGAATGAGTAGGATATGGGCCCTAGTGCTTTGCTTGGTTATTAGGTATTAGTGAGTGGCAGAAACAACCCCCCCCCCCCCAAAAAAAAAAAAAAAAAAAAAAAAAGAAGAAGAAGAAGAAACAAAGTATAATAAGCAATTAGCACCTATCATAAAGAATATCAGACCGATTACAGTATACGAAATAGCTACCAGCATGTTCAATAGTCGGAAACTCATGATATATTTACAGAATAATACATATCAATGATAATGAAAGATAAAATCAATACTCTCTTTAAGAATTATCATTTTGCATTTTGTTTTCAGATTGAAAATGATGAGAGTAAGAAGTTACTGGACCACCCTGTAGTTCGTCTGATGTTTAGGAACAAGCACAAAGCGTTTCGTCTCGAATACTGGCCTCGGTTCTGTCTCCAACTCACACTGCTAGTCTACCTGACACTCCATAGCCTTATCATCCCTCCACCGTACTATGTTAAAAAACACCTGTCAGAGGGCAACTACACGTGGTTGGCTGATGGGGAAGCCAAGTGGAAGGAGGACCTGGACTCGAACGCATTGGTCCTGTTTGGTTCGATCGGGACCTGGATCATTCTCCTGCTAACTGTCATCTATTTCTTTGAATTTGTAAGAATTTATGTTTTTACTAAATGCTTGGATGTTAATAGGCCTATATCGGCTACATCCCGCGAGAGCGAATACCCACATGACCGATAGCACACAAAACAGCAGTCCACGAGACATCATTTAAGTCATACATGCCTTCTGATATTTTTCAGCGAGTTTTGTCGCGATTACTTTTCCTAATTTTCTTATGCATATATTTTATAAAGTAGGCGGATTTTGATACTGTTTTTATCGTAGGCTGTTGCAGAGTAAATAGAGTGCAGCAAGATAATATAAAAAAGTCAATCGTCGAAAAATCAAATCAGGTTTATTTTGTAAATAATTCTTATAGCTAAATTTCAAACGAGGTTATATTTGTTTTTTCTTCAAAGTGTGTGTTTATATATATATATATATATATATATATATATATATACATATATACAGTATAAGCAATTTGCTTTTTTGTGGCCCTAACCATATAATTACTTGCTTTGTATTTGGTATGTTATATGTATTCTATATTAGTTTTTGTATGTTTTGCTTTTATATGTTTATGGTCCAATAATTTCAAATGAATTCAACATATATGAATATATAAAAACGTAAACATACACACAAACATAATCACAATCATACTACATGTAGTAGTCGGCAGATCAGCATGACCAGCAAATTATACAATTTTTTTTTTTTGGAACGAGAATGACTGTATATGATGAACGAAATTGAACCTTGATAAAATTACCTTTGATCACAACCGAATGCTCACAACAATATTTAATTGAATAGAATTTGATTGAATGGATTTCTTCAGCTGCATACAAATTAAATTATATTTCAGCGATACAACAATATATAACTTACTTTTTGAACGTGTGCACAAGATAATGATAATAGAAATGTTGACATTAAAACGCAATGTAACTGATAACACACTACCAAGAATTATTCATTAAAAAAAGAAAATACACGATCACAATCGTAATTGTTTTCATTTTTGTTTTTGTTTAAAGCTCCAGAGGAAGTGGGTGTACAGGAAACCAAAGTCTTTTTCGATTGAAGGATGGCTAAGTTTCATCCGGGAGCTCACTCTCCAAATCTTGATCATTCTGTTCGTCGTACCAGGGTTTGGTGACGTCTACTTTGGCCACGGTGTTACCTTCAAAGCCGTGAGTATTACATTCTCATCTTTGTTAATTATAGAATCATTATCAAAAATGAAATAAGAAAACAGGCACATTTTACAACAACAAGAGCAACAATGAAACACCACTAATTTAGCGGCAATAACAACAACTACAACTACTACTACTAATACTACTACTTCTACTACTACTACTAATACTACTACTTCTACTACTACTACTAATACTACTACTTCTACTACTACTACTAATACTACTACTTCTACTACTACTACTAATACTAGTACTTCTGCTGCTACTGATACTATTACTAATTTTACAACGAAAACTACCTTTTCTACTACTACCTCTACAAACACAAGAAACAACTTCTATTAATACTACTGCTATTACTACTACTATTTCTTCTATTACTACTACTTTTACGATCGCTACAACAACCACAACAAATACTACTACTACTATTACTATTTAATTTACTACTGCTTCTACTACTTCTACTACTATCACTATCTAGATCTACTACGGCTACTTATACTTCTACTATTACTACTACTGTACCAAACTGACTTAAGATGGTGGTAGAGGTGATTTTGCAGTAGTGCTTCTATTAGAGTATGGCTTTAAGTGAAAATGATCTAAGAGCTCAATCAAAAATCGTTATTTGTTATTCTATATTTTATTGCAGGATTGGCAATGGGAACTAGGTGCATATGCAGTTCTCTTGGCCTGGATTAATTTCATCCTATTCCTGCAAACTGCTCCGTTTTTCGGCATCTACATTCTCATGTTTATAGGTATAAATTAACAACATTTTACAGTTGATTATTGATGGTTGATTGTTGTTGTTCCTGACTGCTGAAGTAAGCATGTATTTGCTTGTGTGTAAGAAACTATAGCGGACCGCCGGCTTTATGTCCTCTCCAAGGGACTTGGTAACGAGGATTAAAGCCTTACAAAGGACCCGAGCGCACTGACTTGGTTTTATACCCGTGAACAGGCGCGTACGCAGGTTTTTTCGAAGGGGGGGGGGGGGAGTTAAAATTTGAAAATCGCGCGTGAATAGGCGCGGGGGGGGGGGGGGGGGTAAGAGCACTCTTTGTTTTGTCCCGAAAATTAAAAAAATTGGCCGATCGATATTTCATTCAGTTGGGGGGGGGGGGGCGGCGGGTAAGGTCAATTTTTTTTGGGTCACCCATTAGCACATGTTTTTTCTTCTTTTTTATTGAAAATAAAAATTGAGGGGGGGGGGGGTTCCTCCAACACACACAAACACAAAACAAATTTGAAGGGGGTCGACGCCCAACGCCCCCCCCCCCCCTGCGTACGCGCCTGCCCGGGACGCCCTTACGGTTACGAGACCACTGCTCTACCACTGCTCTACCACCGAGCCATCGCGACTCCTCGTGAAACCTGCTTTAGCTACCACCTGTAAAGAAAGACCACTAGTCTATAAAGACCTTATGTTCTGTATTCCTTTGATGGTCCTTGTAATTGAAACGTGTAGTAGTAGTAGTAGCTGTCTGTCACGAAGCGACAATGACCGACCGCCCTCATTTTCACTTTACAGCTGTTCTCCATACAGCTCGCTGGCCTGCAGCAGTTGTCCAAGTCTTGATTTCAATTTGCCTCCGCTTAAGGTTCGTTCATCTTGATCGTGTCCTTGTAGCGAAGCCGTGGACGACCAATCCCTCTTTCGCCAGCGGGTAGTTGCGAGAATAGTACTTGCTTTGGTAACCTCTCAGAGGGCATCCTGATGACATGGCCTGTCCATCGTAGGTTCTTCCTGATGAGCAGGTCCTCCATAGAAGGAAGGTTTGCTCGCTGTAGTACCTCTTTGTTGGTCACCTTGTCCTTCCAACTGATTCTCATGATTGCTCGGAGGTGTCTCATCATGAACGCGTGAAGTTTCTTTACTTGACTTTTGTAGAGAGTCCAGCTTTCCGCACCATATAAGAGAGTGGATAGGACGATAGCCCTGTAGATTTTGCACTTCACTCTTGTTGAGACATGATGGTTGTTACATAGCCTGGTTCGCAGTCTTCTAAAGGCACTGCTGGCCTTTGACATTCTTTTCACCAGCTCAGAGTCGATGCGTCCGTCTTTGGATGTAGTGCTGCCGAGGTAAGTGAAGTCATCTACCTGGTTTAGGGCTGTCCCATCCACTAGGATCTCCTCCTCTCGGTGGTCTGTACCTGGTTGGAATAGTACTTCAGTCTTTTTGATGTTTATTTGGAGACCGAACTTCCTTGATGCTGATGAAAATACATCTATAACATGTTGCATCTGCTCTGGTGTATGAGCAACAAGAGCACTGTCATCTGCAAAGAGGAGTTCCCTCACGAGAATCTGTGTAGACTTCGTCTTAGCTTTGAAGTGTGCGACATTGAATAGGTCGGCGTCTTGACGTGATTGTATGTAAACGCCCTCCTCAAAGTCCGCAAAGGCCTCCTCCAGCATCGCTGAGAGAAAGATGGAGAACAGCGTAGGGGCCAACACACATCCTTGTTTTACACCGTTACTTACAGGGAAGCTATGGGATGTTTCGCCTGCTTCCTTAACTTTAGCCATCATACCCGTATGTAAGGACTCTACCATTCCGGTGAACTTCTCGGGACATCCATACTTTCGTAGTAGTTGCCAAAGACCTGTCCTACCAACAGTGTCAAAGGCTTTCGTGAAATCGACAAAAACCACATAGAGGGATCGGTTGTGCTCAATGCACTTCTCCTGTAGTTGTCTGAGGCAGAAGATCATATCTACTGTGCTCCGGTTGTTTCTAAATCCGCATTGCGTCTACGGCAATATATCTGGTGCTATGTGGGCATTCAATTGAAACGTGAACTTGTACATAAAGCCTCGTACGTAAAGTCCACCAGCCTATTCAGACCGCTTTTCTTGTCTCCCTCGCTTGATCTTCATAAACAGTTTTCAAAATGTTTGTTTTTAATTACAATTCAAACATGATCGCAACCACTTTAAAACCTGTATCTAAAGACCACTCAAGGGAGACAAGAAACGCGATATTGATAGGCCGGTGACCTTTAAAGACAGGTTCCTTTAGTATACGTTGTAAAGAGAAACTATTCATACATGATGTACATTCGTCCGTGTCTTGAATTTGGTTTACCCGTTTGGTCATCTAGTTTAACTGTTGTCCAAGTAAACAGCATTGAGCGGCTGCAGATGAGAGCATTGGGTATTACCACTGGTACATTTCCCGACACAATGTATTATGCTCAACTACTGTAGTCGCTGGGTGTTGTCAGACTGTCTGAACGACGCTCTGTTCTCTGCGAAAAGTTTGCTAAATCCCTGCTGATCTCAGACCGCCACCGCCATCTCTTACCTGAAACTAGACAAACTATCTCACAACGCACTCTCCGCAACTCTCTCCAGCTCAATACCCGCAAAATGAGAACAGAACGTTACAGGCAGTCTCCCATTCCCCACTTCACACGAATCCTGAATTCAAATCTATAGATATTTTCACTCAATATTATGACCATATGTGACCAAGATGTAATTAATTAATTTCTTGTCACGCCAATCAGATCAAATCAGATTTCATAGTACCTGTAAAATGATAGGACTATACTCTGTAAGTAAACATAAATTGTATAATTTGTATTATCATATCTCTCGGATAATCATCTATATAGAAATATATTTTTAAAGAAATGTTAACTAGGTTTAAAAAAGACTTCCTATTAATTTGAAAGTGTATTACACAATTGCATATGACATTTAGAAAATGGTAACAACATATTTTACTATTTAAACGTTTTAATTGCATAATTAGAACATGTATTATTTCACGATTGTTTGAAATTAGTTGTTTAGTTCATTAGAATCAGTAATTAATATAAAAAAGATTGCTAAAAGTATTGATTTCTTTATTCTTGTATGTATTTATAATTTGCAAACTGAATTGTATGAATCTCCGGACTTTTTATTCAGTATGTTTTTATTTACAATAAACCAGAATTGAACTTGAACTTGAACTTGAACTATTCAAGTTAAACAAAAAAGGGGGTCTTTATTGACCTAATGTCTGTCTCTGCAGGGGGTTGCCTAAGCAGGTATCCACTGTATCACTCGAAAATCATTTCAAGGGCGATTTGAATAGTTCATCCATTGTATATTCAATGAAAATCTTGTTTAGATTACGTTATACGTCTTTGTAATATGCATGTTTTTTGAAGTGATGGACGGGCTATTAACATTGCCGTAAATTTGAATATCGTATCATAAAACAACTTCGCTCCGTACGTAACGTCATCAAGAAAATGGAGATGCCCGGTATCGTTATGTATCGTAATTTTACTTTACGGTAAGGACATCTTGCTTCATTCCTCTCGCATGCACTTTGGTGGGCGATCTTCTTGATTGAATGGGAAATATACAATGAATATCTCAGAATATTAACTTAAATTATTTCTTGGAGTGAATTTTTCTTTTTACAGCTCCATATCTGAACAAGCCTTTTCTTTTGATTCATCGCAAAATTGAAACGTCAATCCGTTGTCATTGCATTTTCTCTCCATTGTTTCAAAATAATTAATATCGCCTTTTAATCTAAGCTTGATTTTTACAGGTTATTCCACAGTGTGTTAAAAGAGACCGTTTGTTTATAGTTTGAAGGTCAGTGTAATTTTTTTCCTCAATTCTATTTGTTGTTTTACAGAGGTTATAACAACTATGGTGAACTTTTTACTTGTTGCCGGGGTCTTTATTTGCACCTTTGCTGTGGTTTTCTGCATCCTCATCATCAATCAGGTATATAAAATATTGTCTTTGCTATAGATCATCCTATTGGCTAAGAAGCTGTCACGTAATAATATACATATATATATATATATATATATATATATATATATATATATATATATAGGTATATATATATAATATTCCGTTTTTTATATAGCGCTCAATACATCGATCCAACGATGTACCTAAATGGGGTGTTTATTAGCGAGTATCCTATTAGCTGAAACTATCACATGACAATCGGAGTTCTATAATATATATGTGCAAGAACATGCAATATAAAGACCGATTTTCACGGTACAATGATAACAAAAGCGAATTATATTGCGCACCTTTTTTTTGTTTTTCTCTACCATTAGCAAATATAACTCATGGACGTTTATGGGCAGCTATAGCAAAGGGAAAGTTGAGTTCTAGGGAGAGGTGAAACATAAGTTGTGAGCGGTTTCATTGTTATTATGCAAGTGTGGAAGAAAATCAGAGAAAAAAACCCCCTAAAAAGCACGGCTCTTAAAAACATTCATATTCTAAATAAGACACATAACAGCTTAAAAATATATGCCTCATTGTTATGCCGCATGTTTGCGTATTCCCATAAATCTTTCTGTGAACAGTGCTTGTTACTTTTACCAAGACTGGGCCAAATTTCTTATCATTTTGATGATTCCAGAACCATGCAGTACACACAAATACCCATGTGCTACATGTTCAACTTTTTTTTTATCGATTCCACACCGTTCCTTTTACAAGGCAATCTTATGACCATGCAAAACTCAACTTTATGTTTAATACTAACCTTTTTTCTATTTCTATTCTCAGACGCAGTATCACACATTTTGGGACTCCTTAGCTAAGTCTCTGACCATGCTGACCGGTGGCATAGACTTTGATACCGTCTTTCACCCCACGGACTACTTGTACCAGCAATCTGCTACTGAGGACTTCACGAACATTGTCTTCTATCCAAACACTACCCTTGTTATCTTTCTCATCTTTCTCTTTTCTATGCCGATCGTCGTCATGAACCTCCTGGTAAGGAGTATAATATTCGTAGCGCATTGTTGCTTATATGCATGTAAAGTGTGTGTGCGTGTGGGTGTGTGTATGTAGGGGGTATTTTTGTGGGGGGGTGAGGTGGGATCCTGGACTTTGTGTAGGAATGCGCATGATAGTTATACATTATGAGACAAAGAGGTAATTTTCGGGGGATGTTCGAGTAAAAACTGTTTTTTTGAACGAGCAAGAAATTTAAAGTAAAAGAGTATTTTATTTACGTATTTACTAATATTTTTATCCTTCCTTGAATTGACATTTCAGACTGGTTTGGCAGTATATGACATTGACGTCATTCAGAAAAAGGCCAAGATTGTTAAACAGACAATTGAGGTAAGTTTTCCCTGCTGTCTTTCTTTTTCTAGGGCTTAATTGATCACATGCTGTTCTTCGAATTGGCAACGATAATATTTTTCTTTTATTGCTCTATTCTAGACACAGTCAGACACAACTTCGGAAAACCAAGCACATGTGAATTACGCTGAAAACGGCGTAAAACGCACGATTGATATAGCGCCCTCACTATTCAATACGAAGTAGTGTGAACAAAAAGCATGTGGGGAATTTTGAAAAGTCATTTTGCTGTTTATATTTATTTTTTGGTCAAAAGTAACGCTGCTTGTTAATTATCTTTAAAATCCTTGAATGACTTCAAAATGACAAATATTTGAAATAGAAATACCTACAACAACTGGTCGACTATGTCCACAAACACAAAGCAAGTATTTCAGGTACAAAATGTGTGTTAATTCAATGATAACGTGGCCTCGTAGGAAAGAAACGCAAACATTTGATGGATAAAATACGAGAGAATAAGACCACAGATATAGGCCCGAATTCACAAAGGAGGTTTGTCGACAAACCTTGGTTTTCGTACGTCATATGACACGTTTTTTACAAACCTTGTAAAAACGCGTAAAAACGGACGTACGAAAACCAAGGTTTGTCGACAAACCTCCTTTGTGAATTCGGGCCATAGGGTTTAGGAAGCGGGGCTCTGAAATATAATGATATTATTTACAATAGCATCCTCGTTTACAGCAAGGCTATCCTCATCAATATACAAACTGTTGTATTTGAGGACCCTGCAATCATGTTATCATAGGTAGCATGACCTCCATTTCACGTTGCCTTTCCCATTATTTATCTTTATTTATCTTCTTCCTCCTTTTATAGGTGTAAGGGGAGGGGGCTGACCCCGGCTACGCCATTAATAACAGATATTTAATTTCTAGCATTTGAGCCTCATTTATATACACTTGCCTCATTTAAAAGAAAGTCTTAGTGTTTCTTTTAAAAATTCCTGGAATAAATGTTCTCATTCAAAAGCTGTGTATTATCATACTTATTTTTTGTTTTTTTACTATTCATAATTATCTATTTTCTTTCTTGTCCCTTCAAATGTAATACATTACCAATTATAACTTAAACATGTAGCTAGCCGTTGACGAGGTACTGGTCTCTGCCAGGGGCGTACGCAGGATTTTTTCAAGGGGGGGGGGGGGGGGTTTAAAATCGGGCCCAAAATATTTTGCTCCCGAAAAATTTAAAATCGCGCCAGCCGAAAAAAGTCGCTCAGTTTGGGGGGGGGGGGGGGGGGGGGTAAGCGTACATTTTTTTTTTTTTTTTTTGAGTCCCAAAAAAATCGCAACGACTCAGCCAGCCGAAAAGTCGCTCAGTGGGGGGGGGGGGGGGGGGGGGGGGGGGGGGGGGGGGGGGGGGGGGGGTAAGCGAACACTTTTTTTTTGTTTTTTTGGTCTCGAAATTTGAAAATTTGACATTTTTCTTCGTTGGGGGGGGGGGGGGGGGTAAGGTCACCTTTTTTAGGTTAGGTGGGCATATTTTTTATTTTTTTATAATTAAAAAAAAAAAAAAAAAAAAAAAAAAAACTCCAAAGGGGGGGGGGGGGGGTTTAGGTTTTTTTAGGGGGGTTTACACACATAAAAATACCAAAGGGGGGGGGGGTTTGAACCCCCAACCCCCCCCCCCTGCGTACGCCCCTGGTCCCTGCAGATTCCTCCACTTCTAATTAAATTAATTCCACTCCTGCTTTATCGGTTATTTTGGAATGTTTAAAGCTATGTATATTTTGGATATATTTGATAAATACAAACGTGACACTTGAAATTTGATGTGTTCTGTAGGCGGAAGGAATCTTGGCCGTGCAGAATAACATGCTGCCGTGGGTATGGAAGAGAAGTGTACTCCAACACAAAACGATCACAGTCTTCAAGAATGTCTCCTCACTCACAGCCATCTGCTACAAGCTCAATGGCTATAAAGACACACATGATTACTTGGTGGCATTTCTGGAAGAGCTAGGGAAAAAGGTGATTATTTTTTGTTATATACGGTAATATCCCGGTTTTTCTATACCATCTTTGCTTAAACAAGATTTGATACCTTCTCGCGAGGATAATTACGCTATGTCTCGCTACGGTGAATAATTAGAGGATGCTTAAGGTAAAATGGGATTAATTTTAAAAACTCGCTAGATAAAAGTTAGGTTTAATCTAACTTTTATCTAGCATAAATAGTTTGTTATATTTCTATGGGATAAGGGAAAAACAGAACTATCATGTTGTTTTTTCCTGTGAATATGGGGGTATGTTTTTACAAAAGGTCGTATAACCTCAAAAGCCGATGGAACAGAGAATGCCAAACCTATTCAAGTTGTTATTCAGAAATAATGACAAACGTATCGTGAAAAAGCTCATCTGATTGGTTAATAGTGTATTGGTTAAAAACTTATGTTAACACAATCAATTGGTGAGTACTTTAACGCTAACAGCGTTTTTCGTCAGACTAAGGTCGTCGTTGATGGCGTTTATAGACAAGTACACAATATTGTCCAAATAGGACCACAAGCCAAAGAGATGGATACGGGAGACTATGAACATAAGAATCAACAGGGGCAATAGTATTAACAGGGACGGGGCCAACACATTCTCTCCAACGTATTCAACCCAAATCTGTCGAAGCTGTCTAAACGCCATCTACGACGGCATTTGGCCAACGTCGAACGCTGTTAGTGTTTGAAAGTACCCACTAAAAAGGACAGCAATTTTCTTGTCGATTGTTTTGAAAGTATTTTCATCCAATGATAAATACAATATTCATCATTACATTTCAGGCGGGACGTGTTGAGTACACAAAGACAACTGATGTGAAGATTGATAACATGATGGATAGAATCGACGACGTCCGGAATAGACTCTATCTTCTGTCTGACGAGACCCTTGACGCTAATACACTACACCGGGAGGCAATCAGGCAGGTACAGGATAAGCTGGATAAGATGTGTCGTGGTAAAGAGGTTTGAACACTTGAATTGAGTGAAATAAACAAAAACGGCATTGGTTTTTATTGCTAGTCCATAATTTTAATAAAATATCATATCTCTGAAAGCAATATCACTTTACGGTTCTAAACTGCAATTATATCAAATTATGCCCAATCTTCATTTTTCCTTATATTGAAATAAAGTTTAAAGGGATTGAAGAATATTTTTAAAGACTTTCAAGAGCATGCGGAATTTGGAATTTTATAGGTGACAAACAATTATTTGACTGTCTTGTTAGATAAGAATATACGTCTTTGTTTTGCTTAAAAGGACAGTCAAAGCAGGAGGCAAATGGCCATGGCGAAGATGAAACAAACAATGCAGTCTGTAAAAGAGTTAATATCCGAAATTTCGAGGGTAATTTTCACAACTATATACGAATGTTCATATACTCTGAGATTCTTCTTTGCTAGTAAATCAAATTCTGTTTAAACTGCATTTTATATATATTGAAATATAGTTAAAAGGGATAGATGAAGGATTGTAAATATTTGCTAATAAAGGCGATTATACTTTACATTTAAATGAATGAGGTAATTCTATATGGCGCGTAAATATTCAATTATTATGAGAATGTCATTTTATGTACATTGAATCGTAGTGTAAAAAGTATGTGGAGAACTGTTGATGATTAAAGAAGATCCATATACTTTGCTTTTCAAATGGATTCATGCTTTTAGACTGCAAGAACATCAATTTATGTTGACACCAAGTTTTATATATTTTGGAAATATAGTTTAAAAAGATAGAGGAAATCTTTTGAATATTTGTTAGAACTTCTTAACTTTACATTTTAATAAATGTTTTGATTAAAAACTGCAAGTACTAGTACATCGAATCATTGACAGACTGTAATTTTATGTTTATTGAATGATTGTTTGAAGCGTATTTGGAAAACTGTATATCTTTGTTTTAAAATGTCCATATGCTTTGCTTTCCTAAATCGATTTAAGGTTCTACACTGCAAGTACATAACATTCTGCTAGGACTGCATTCCATATGGATTGCAGTATAGTTTAAAGAGACAGTGGAAGAATTGTAAATATTTGTTAAGACTATTATAATTTACATTCTTAATGAAAATTCAATACTACGCATTCACGAACTTATTATCAGAATGTCATTTTAAATACACTTAATTGTACTGTAAAAAATAATATAGTTTTTTTTTTAATGGATGGACGAATAATTTTAAAGATTTGTTAAAACTGTTTAACTTAACATTTCAATGAACGTTTGATTAAAAACTGCAAGTTCATCAAATTATTGTTAGACTGTCATTTTATGTTAATTGAATTATAGTGGAAAACTGTAAATAATTCTTACAAAATGTCCATATAATTTGCTTTCTTAGATCGATTTAAGGTTCTACATTGCAAGTACATAACATTCTGCTAAGACTGCATTTTATATAGATTGAATATAGTTTAAAGGGGTAGAGGAAGAATTGTAAATGTTTGTTAAAACTATTATACTTTACATTTTAAAGAATGTGATAGGTCAATACTGAGCGTTCATGAACTTATTATCAGAATGTCATTCTTTGTACACTGAATTGTAGTTTAAAGAGTAACGTGAAAAACTGATAATGATTTAAGAAGTTACATATACTTTGCTTTTGAAATGGATTCATGCTTAAAGGCTGCAAGAACATCAAATTATGTTGAGACCAAGTTTTATATATATTGAAATATAGTTTAAAGGGATAGAGGAAGAATTTTGATTATTTGTTAGAACTTTTTAACTTGACATTTTAATGAATGTTTTGATTAAAAACTGCAAGTACTAGTACATCGAATCATTGACAGACTGTCACTTTATATTAATTTAATGATTGTTTGAAGAGTATTTGGAAAACTGTAAATCTTTGTTTTAAAATGTCCATATGCTTTGCTTTCTTAAATCAATTTAAGGTTCTACACTGCAAGTACATAACATTTTGCTAATACATCATTTTATATAGATTGAAATATAGTTTAAATGGATAATAAAATATTTGTTGAGACTATTATACTTTACATTTTAAAGAATGCGAAATTTAATACTGCGCGTTCATGAACTTATCATCAGCATGTTATTTTATGTACACTGAATTGTGGTGTAAACATTGACTTATAGTTTAAAGAGTATGTGTAAAACTGTAAATAATTCTTTTAAATTTCCATATGCTTTGCTTTCTTGATTAGTTTTAAGGTTATATACTAACAGTACATCAAATTTTGTTAAGAATGCATTTGATATAGATTGAAATAGATTTAAAAGGGATAAAGGAAGAATTGTAATTATTTGTTAAAACTATTAGACTTTATATTTTAAAGAATGTGGGAATTCTATTTTGCGGGTATACGGTATATGAAAATAATATCGGAATGTCATTTTATGTTCATTTAATTGTAGGGTAAAGAGTATGTTGAAAACTGTTAATGATTAAAGAAGTGACATATACTTTGCTTTTGTTACAAATTGTCCATATACTTTGCTTTCTTAAATCGATTTAAGGTTCTACACTGCAAGTACATAACATTCTACTACGACTGCATTTTATATAGATTGAAATATAGTTTAAATGGATAGAGGAAGAATTGTAAATTTTTGTTAAGACTATTATACTTTACATTATAAAGAATATGATGGATCAATACTGAGTGTTAATGAACCTTTTTTCAGAATTTCATTTTATGTACACTGAATTGTAGTGTAAAGAGTAACGAGAAAAACTGTTAAAGTGACTCGGTAACATTGTTGAAGGTTGTGGAAAAAATTGCGTAATTTCTGTATGAAATGTTACCTATTATATTCCTTCTACTGTACTAACCCTCTTACATGCAAAAAATCCCGAAAAAAATCTCAAACCACAAAGATATTTACGGTTTTCTTTGAAGGTGTCACTGTGCGACACCCTCTATCAGTGATTAACTGTATATTCTCCCAACCATTTTTGAATTTTCCTAACCGGTTTTCCATACAAATAAGACAAAAGACAGGCCTTTAACAATCTTTCAACACTTAAATGTCTGGAATGGTATTTAGAGCCAATTCATTGCTTTGTGAAGATTTAACTTGACCTAAAATGTAATTAAATTGTAATAATATAGTTGGGAGAATTAAGGAATCGATCAGATCAGTTTCTCTTAATTTTTATCGTTAATATTGGTCCGTTTTCACTCAAACTTTCGGATTATCTCAACGTGTACATCTAGCATTGAAGTCACTACCTTAGCACCACTTTCTCTCATCTGAACAATGTTACAAAGTCCCCTTAATGATTTAAGAAGTTACATATACTTTGATTTTGAAATGAATTTATGCTTTCAGACTGCAAGAACATCAAGTTATGTTGAAACCAAGTATTATATATATTGAAATATAGTTTAAAGGGATAGAGGAAGCATTTTGCATATTTGTTAGAACTGTTTAACTTTACATTTTAATGAATTTTTTGATTAAAAACTGCAAATACATCAAATCATTGTGAGATTATCATTTATGTACATTGAATTTCAAGAAAAACTTGAGTTCTGATAAGTTTAGAAAATGATTTCTCTCAAAATCCAAAGAAACTTTCACTGAATGTTCAATACTACAATTAAATGACATGTGCCAAACGATGTTGGTAGAAAATGTATAGTGGCGGATTATTGAGCATTGAAAGATAATGAAAAGTAGGCCCGACACCATGTGCTTATTTACACAGGTCACTTCGTGGAAATGGGAGTTGTTTAATTATAACAAAGATGATGCCCAGTAAGTTTTTGTGTGTTTGTGTTTATTTCAATGGTCCAAACAACCAATCTACTGCAAGATAAACAATCCAGAATATATTATATAAACTTTCTCTCTGAATACGATAACCATACCAGATCTCAGTAAACTGTATATATATTTTTAGGCGCATCGAGTATAGCTTTGGATGGATATGGGTGCATAATAAAATATTGCTATTATCATAATTGTTATTGTTATTATTATGATTATTATCCTCATTATTATCATAGTTTTATCAATCGCATGGGTGCTGGTATGTGTACGAGTGTGTGTGTGTGTGTGCGTGCTTGTGCATGTGCGTGCGTGTGCGTGTGTTTGTGTGTTTGTGTGTGTTTCTGTGTGTATTTGTGTATATATATATATGTTTGTTTTCTCGGTTATGCGCATTCGGTTGGACGAAGACGCTTTCCTCTTGATTGGGACTTGGAAAGAAGGGAAGGGGTGGTTCATTTCTGAAACAAGATTGCATTTATAAAAAATGTTACTTGGAAAACTATCATTGATATATTTGCTTCTTTCCCTAAATTATTACATCTTTACAAAATATTTTAACTCTGTTTATTTGCTTGAATGCTTTTGTATTTTTTTGTAAATATGTTTACTTTTTTTTTGGTAACTTAGATTTTTATATATATATATATATATGGTTTTGCCTTTTAAGCGAATACAAATAAATATTTTAAAAAAGGAAGGAGGAAGATATGTGAATATTTTAAAGATTTTACAGAAATGTACTTCATACCCTTTAAAATTAATGTGATGTTAGTAGACTCAAGTTACCAAAGAAAGCTGTCCAGATTGTCGTTTAATGATAAATTAAGATTGTATAATTTAAAGGAAACATTCTGTTGTTAACAAAGTAAATGAGAAGACGTTTTCATTTTGATGGGGTTCTAAGAAAGAGAAAGTGAAAAGAAATGTATGTTTGTATAAAATGACTATTAGGGGTTAAGGTATGGTTGATTTATAGGCATTTGTTGGTTCTCTGCGACTTTCCTGGATAAGGCGATTTTTGATGATGAAAAAACTGCATGGAAAAAAATCATTCGGGTTAAATAGGGTAGTCGGAAATTCCATTGGTGTTTCAGTTTAATTGCAATATAAATGTTTTAACAGAAACATGGTGAAACTGTGTCAAATGTCTAAGATACCCCATTTTTACTTTGATTTGTTTTGTATTTGGTCAGAATTAAGATAGGTAATATAAACACACATGGTTACAAATATTGGAAAGTAAATATTATGGAATAATAGTAATATTACATTTGATAACCAGGTATTACATTTCAAGTTTTGGGAAAAAGTTGGGATTTTTAAAGTAATTCTTGTTCAGTCAAGGACATTGGAATAATGTTGATTTCATGTGTCAAAAATGTAAGTTTCGAAAACTGTTGTTTTCTTTCAAATTTTGAAAGGTGAAGAAAACCTTTCAAAAATTCTGGGTCGATCAATATAGTTAATGGTTTGTACCAAACACATAACTCTAATTTTAAACAAATATCAGCTGGTGATGATATTCATATTTTATATATGAAGACTAAACAATTCTACTTATACTTTGTGCAGAAATACAAGAAGATTCTTTTCTATACAATGCTTAGCAGCTACGATTATTAATGCCCTCCGATTTTAATTGGAATACGGCATAAAATTGTTTAGGTTTAATGCTATACGAGATAACAGAATCAAACAACTTAAGTCAACACTTTTGCATACGTTTTTACCGTCAAAATATATCCTATATATGTCGTAGTTTGTTGATGGACCGCGATATCTCACTAAATAGCATCTTTCGGAGGAAAGCAAGAAGATATAATTTATTTACAATGTGTTTTCTATTTGCAGCCATCAACTGAAATGATTCAATTGATAAGTAGATTCTCGATTTGAACTCTCATAACATGTAATATTACTAATCCACACTAAACTTACTGATAAATTAATCTTTGCTTCCCCTTGTGCTTATCAAATGACTATATATGTATTTATTTATGGTCTATGATGGGTCCACATTTTAAAAGCCCTTCTTTTTAGTGAATGTCTCCATTTCCACAGCATACACGATTTACAGCAAATGTCAACATTTTATCAAAGCTCATCGATTTATTTGATTGGTGTTTTGTACTAACTGTATGTTTTGACAGTGTGAGAAATGTAAATAAAAACCCTAATAATAATCCTTTCTTTAAAAATATAAGCATTAAATGAGTAAACAGATGTAATTGGTAGAACAACTATGACATAATACATGTAATAGTAGTTGAGCTGTATAAGAGCATCATAACAATGAATGGCAAGATTGAGTGACCATGATAGATTTAAGAGTTCAAACTTTTCTTATTTTGTATTTCTTCTAACTTTCATTCATCTACCCCCACCCCCCCCCCCCCCCCCCACCGCTGTGCTGTTCACATTTTCGAGACAAACAGAGCTCAATTGATGATATACTGTTCCTTTAAATTTGCAACACAAAAAGTTTTCTTATATTGCTACATTGTTAAAATAAAATGCATGGTCTCTGAAAACAATATGAATGGGTGCGATTGTTGCCGTTTGAAAAAATAATCTAAATTTGGTCGGAAAAAAATTACTTTGAATCTCTAAACGTGATACCACTTTAAGGATTGTAATGCTCATTTTCAGTTCTTTTTTATACTTGGAATCAAACGCATTATAGTCGAGGAAAAAACAAAAAGAAGATGCATTGTATGTAGGAATTGCTGCCTTTCTACCCATACATGTGGCATATTTTCTAGGGCTATAAAACCTCAGTATGTGGAATGATTGTCACGATAGGAATAGATCAAAAAGTTTATAGGGTGAATATGCGATGAAGATATAGATTCAGGTCGTCTAACGAAACAATATGTATTATGGCAAGATGGTCAAACTAAGGCAATCAAATAAGCAAGAAAAATATAGAGAGACACTGGTTGAGAGACAGAAAAAAATGAAAAACAAAAATAAATAAACATAAGGGATATATAGGCACACGGAGAGAGAGAGAGAGAGAGAGAGAGAGAGAGAGAGAGAAAAAAAAAGAGGGAGAAGGCGAAGGGTGATATTAAGAGCAGTTTTTACATTGCTGCTTTTCAAACAAAATATTAATGTACTACGTGAAATAAGTTTCTCTAATATATACAAATACAAAATAATACAAACATTGACATATTTATCAGCACTACGTGAACTCAACTTCAAGACTAATAGATGCTCCTATAGAAACAACTTAAAATGTCTAAAAACATGTAATGCTTGAATGCAAATTAAAAATTAAACGTAATTCTCAAATAGACGATCCTGATTTGATTGCAGTTGCGTTTAAAAGCAATAAATATGATATTTAGTTACTCCCATACATTCGTTTGTTGATGATTTAATACCCATAGTTTATCTATCCGTTTTACACATAATTCTAAACATATCACTTTTCTACTCTGGGAATCGAAAACATAGCTTGTATCCTCATGTAATATGTGCAAAAATCACCATTGCTAATATTGTTATATAAAGGAAGAATGTATGCATGTGAGTCCAAAACAATAGAGAAAACATGAAATGTCATTAACAAAGTATATGGGAAATAGAATGGGAACGACATCATCAACCTGCTAATTTGCATACAGCCTATGTGATACATACCATTGTTTCATAACATTATACGAAAATCTCCCCCTTCCTGCTGCAAGTCGAAGAGGGCGCATTATCCCAAATTCAGAAGGCCTGCGAGAAATCAGGCTGGGTCTACGGAGACTACACACACCGAAAACGGGAATCCAATTAAATCCCGTGTATAAAGCTTACAATTTGAAAGAAAAAAATCTCCAAAACGATGTGCCTTATTTCGGTCTTTTTCAGGATCATTTTTTTTTTTGGTGAGACCTATTACTGGGCTCAAATACAACTCTGGCAAATGTGCAGACTCAAACTGTGGAAATACCGAGATATATATATATATATATATATACCCTTTCAAAGTACACAAAGACAAGTCTACGCCAGCCTAGGAGTAAACTCGAGTATTACTATCAAACATCATTTCCATTTTCATAAATATTACAAAGGCACAGTTAATCGATTTTATATCAATTTCTTAAATCAAGTAATATTAATTAAATATCAATTTGATGGTGTTCATTCGTGGGAAATTTATTTCAAACGTGTTAATGTTTGATTGAAAGTAAGATTCTGGTTACAAATTATTAAAACCCCTCCGTGATGAAGGGATTTCTGTCGAGTTTAGTTATCGATGGGAGAGAATAATATAGATCAAACTGTTTTCAAACTGGATTTACAGCATATATCACAGTGAAAAGGGGTAAACACAAAATAGACAAAGCGATTTTTTTTTCTTTCATTATATTAATTACTAGAAATTGAGTTTATTTAAGAAAGAATATGTTTTTCTTGCCGCAGTTGCACTGTTTCTCTCGCTCCATCCCAACTATCCCGCCCCTCTCCATAAAAGGTCCCTCGCTCTTCTTTTCTTCCCTTTTATCTCTCCTATCCTTCTCTTTCTATTTTTGTTTAACCTCAAGTGTCACTTTTTCTTCTTTAAAACTCAAAAGAATATAATTTGCCCAATCTCCCCTTTCTCTCACATTATTTGGTGATTTCTCTATATTTCTTTCTCATAAACTCCTTTCGTCTCTTCATCTCACTATTTCCTCTTTCTCCCATTGTTATTTTTTCTTTAATCCATTCTCATCTCTGTCTATCTGTCCCCTATCTCTCTCGCTGCCTCTCTTTTTATGTCTTTCTCTCACTTGAAAATCTTTCTCTATCTTCTATTGTCAAGTCATTCATTCATCAGCCTGCACTTTCTTTGTGTAATATTGAATATAATTCATAATGGGTGCATTGCCTTTTCCACTACCCCCCTTCCCCGATAAAACACACAGACGTTATTACAGAACACGCGCTACTGGTCAAACTGCTCAGCATTGGAGTCCTACCCTTCCTACCCTAACCGAATTCCTTAATTCAACACAGGACCCAACCTTATACCCAGTTGCACCCCAACTCTAGTCAATATATTTCCGACGAAATTAAGCCTGGAGCAATTGGCGATGGGGCAAAGAATGAGCACCCCAAACACACAATCATACACACACCCACATACGCGCACACACAAATACACAATAAGTTGATTATCATGGACCTTCCTTATGTTAAACTAGGGACAAAAGAGAATCGTAACACAGTTTGTATTTTTACCGTTCATTTAATCAATGGCAAGATTCAGACGCCTATCAATGCCCGCACAGCAGCGCATCAATATCAATCTGTTCTTGGCAAAATTACTAACATGAAATTAAACCATCTTATAGGATTGTGAGAGATATATATATTATATTCATTTACTAATTATTTAATAGTATATTTCAATAAAGGCATAAGAATAAATAAAATTCATGGTTTCAACATTCTATTTCTTCTATGAAACTTTGATGAAGGATATTATTATCCAAAGCCACACACTTCCTCTCCCTAGCACACAAAAATCAACTGAAGAAATGTAAACAAAATGCTATTATTGATATTTGTTGAATTTCCTTATCAAGTAATAATAAAATAAAGCTTGCGGGGAAGATAAAGTTGTGATATTCCCTATCATTGTATCCCTTTTTTAACGAAATGAAGTCAAGGAAATAAAAGCGTTTGGGTTATTTGTTGGTACCTATCGTATTTCGTAAATATGATGTTTAAAAAAAAAAAAAAAAAATCTTATTCCCTAATTTCTAAACATATTTAGTGAGACTGATAAACGGGTAATCAACTACCATGGAAATAGATGTCAGGCAAACAATGATCACATGACAATTACACGATAATAAATGAAACGTGTCTCAGGCATCATTGAAATGATTGAGAACATTGCACAATATTCAATCTTTGCATGTGACTTCTAAAAACGAAAGGTTCGGAAATACTTTTAGCAGGAAATCGAACGTAGGCTTTTTAATTATATGATATGAAACCTTATTGAAGTCTTGTATCAGCCCATTTTTAATTTGTTTTTATTCAAAAGCTTGAACGGTCATCTAGACTAAGCTATATCTTTTAGATATTAGGCGGATGTCTCCTGCCAGGTTCTTTAATTAGGCTTCAGCATTTCGGACTCGTCTGGCCTTGTCTGCAGCTCGGCGTCCCCGAAGGCGCTTTGCTAGGTCCTCATGTCTTCGAAGTGCTTCAGGGTTAACCTTGTCGGAGACTGATCGGCGAGCTCGGCGCTTCTTGGCTTCTGCTGCTCGTCGACGTCGGAGGTTAACCTAGTAGATGTATTAAAACAAAACGAGTTTTGTATTCGACAATCCATTTTGAAAGTTTGTAATGATTCATTTTGTCTATGTTTATGTCAAACTAAAACTAAATTAAAATGTTGTTGTTTTTTTGGAATAATTCTTTCGTTAAAATTGCCACACAGATTTTTCAGTGATTCCATTCTACTATGAGGATGTCTAGTTTTACTTGTTTTGTTAACTAGTAAATTGCATGTGCCACATACTGATACCTGACAAATAGACTAGAAATATAGGGTAATGAAATGATATCACTGACTAGAGCATGCATCAATCTCCGAAACATGTTTTGATTCTGTAAAGTAGGCACTGTTTGTGTTTAGGTTAAATTTTGAAACATCAAAACCCTTGGCACATTGGGAAATTAGTTCAATGTAGGAGAGAAACTTACCGGCATCTCTTGGATAGCCTGGATGTAGTAAAGACCTGAATCTGGAAATAAGAAACAGAGGTTTTGACAAATTTAGAGGGATATGCTGCGCAGTTTCAATGCGCGGTCATGATTTGCTTACATCGGGCTTGGTGGAAATACTAGTCTGGCACATAGCAAACTGGTTGTCTCGTTACAGAATACGCTCCCGGAAATTCTTTGAGTGAGGGGTGCTTTTCTTGTGTTCTTTTCTTGTTTATGGGGTGATTGAAGACGGAGCTGTGCATTACATAAGACTTCTGGGTCGTGAAAATAAAGACCATGCCAGGGGGGCGTTTCACAAAACGTGTCATCAGTGACTAATGACAGTTTTGCTTCTGATTGGTTATCAGCAGATTTGTCACTGATGTTTGTCATTTGTCATTGAAAAACGGCTTTGTGAAACACCCCCATGTGTTGATGTCATCTGTTATGAATACCCTACAATGGTGTATAAATGTCAAATTCCTGAGAAGAACACATGCTAATGTGTCTTTAACAACTAATAAAGAAAATAAATGGCCTTAGATTGCAATTTATTACTTTTGTTTTTATAATAAAATTATCATTATTTTTTATTTTCTTTGATTATTTATTGAGCCGGGCTCATTTATTACTTCGTTATAATTGTTGTCCAATTTTGTTCAAAGCATTTTGAAATGATTGTGGGAAGCGCTATATAAACAAATTTAAAAATGAATGAACTACAATACTGGGAATCCAGTCTGCATATATCACTTGTTGCTATATCGGACATGCCTGGGATAAGCTTTTAAGATTTCAAGAACAACCTTTGTTTAAAATTATGCATACAAATTTGAATATGTTAGATAACAGGTCTACTGCATCTTGTATTAAAACAGGAAACATACTTATGGCTGGATCGGAACAGTAGTATTGTCGATCGTTGCAGCAGTCTTCAAACCGTTCACAAGCAGCATCACAGTAACAGTCCACAGATCGACACTGGCTACCGGTACAGGAGCATTCAATATTTTGGCAGGTACCTTCAATGGATTCAGATGGCCAGTAGGAATACGATTGCCATTCTGACCAGTAGTCAGATGAGCTTCCGTAGTCTACAATGTATAAGAAGAAGATATTTTAACAACAATGTATAATATTGGCCCTGAAACAAGCCGATTTGAGTAGAATTCCAGTCAAAATCACTATCGTGCAATCAAAGTGTCAAAATATCTATTGCAATATAGAATCATCAGATTTCATAAAGACTTTAGTGTTCACCTGTGAGGAGGTTGCCGGAGTTGTGGCTTACTAATAAACACTATTGTAAGACTTAACTTACCTTCGCAATATTCTTCGTCCTCATTATATTGGCAGTCTTGCTCCCCATCACAACGCCAATAATTAGGTATACAAGGACCGTTCCAACATTGGAATTGATCGGGCGTGCAACCTTTGAAGATATGAAATCAAAATCTGTAGTTAGTTGTTTAATTATTGGCAGACATGGCCCACTAAAACATTCATTACCTAGATAGACATATTTTAACTGGAAATCATAAGTACAGAAAAGCACTGAAGACGCAATATACGGGACTACACACAGTGTGAGATAGGTTGTCAGCTATTTCTAGATGAAAATTGAGTGTCCATGGCGTGTGAAAAAGCAATCCTTTTAAAGGGACTTAGTAACATTGTTCATATGGGAGAAACCTTTCTTTTAGTCTCACTCACCATCAGTTGACGACCAGGGGTACGGCTCCGGTGACCAGCCTAAACAAATCAATTATAAAAATAGAGAAGATAAACAAAATCAAACTGGACTTCATCTTTTGTGAGCATATTAAAAGGTCGGATAGGACAATGAACGGAGGAAAATCCGAAGTTTGTCTTTCTAAACCCTCTCATTATCCGTGTTATGTGACAACTATTGATTTTTTGATCAGAAAATGGATGTAATTTTTCTTGCACATTATTGCAAATATATTTATTTTGAGCAAAAGGGACTCATTCTGGCGAAGTCAATATTGTGTCATTTTATTCATTTGAAAAAAAAGTCAATATTCATATAAATATAGACTACACTTAAACTATTGTCAGGATATGGACCTCTAAATGCGAATAGTTATGATTCTCCAGAAAGTGCAAGTTATCATATTTTGGAGACTCTGATTAAAACCTAGTCTCTTAAATAAAGAAATGAGGTTTACTGTCAATAATGCTTGATGAAATTACCCGTAGAAACAACCGTGAAAAAAATATTTGTATTAACTATTTATGCATGTTTCCTAATCTTACTCACCCGTGTATGATGACTCAGAATTCCAGCCTAAAACAAATATGACGAACAATTATATCTTTTAGAAACTGTATGGAAAAAAACTTTTAAAAAATTTCAAACAATTACAACGATTAAATTAATTATTATATTGCGCTTGCCTTAGGTTGACTTTTGAATGTTTTTGCTATCCTGTTTGTTGGTATGGCTTTATACAGCCCTCATGTTGGACCAAGCTTTGAAAAAACCTTCCATTTGTTACAAGAAAATCCAAATCAAGCATACTATTTAGAGCTAGTACCCTGATGAATCTTACCACCAAAGAGAAGCATACTATTTAGAGCTAGTACCCTAATGAACCTTACCACCAAAGAGAAGCATACTATTTAGAGCTAGTACCCTAATGAATCTTACCACCAAAGAGAAGCATACTACAATTAAACTATTTAGAGCTAGTACCCTAATGAATCTTAACACCAAAGAGAAGCATACTACAATTAAACTATTTAGAGCTAGTACCCTAATGAATCTTACCACCAAAGAGAAGCATACTACAATTAAACTATTAAGAGCTAGTACCCTAATGAATCTTACCATCAAAGAGAAACATACTATTTAGAGCTAGTACCCGAATGAATCTTACCACCAAAGAGAAGCATACTATGAAGAGCTAGTACCCTCATGAATCTTACCACCAAAGAGAAGCATACTATTAAGAGCTAGTACCCTAATGAACCTTATCACCAAAGAGAAGCATACTATTTAGAGCTAGTACCCTAATGAATCTTACCACCAAAGAGAAGCATACTATTAAGAGCTAGTACCCTAATGAATCTTACCACCAAAGAGAAGCATACTATGAAGAGCTAGTACCCTAATGAATCTTACCACCAAAGAGAAGCATACTATGAAGAGCTAGTACCCTAATGAATCTTACCACCAAAGAGAAGCATACTATGAAGAGCTAGTACCCTAATGAATCTTACCACCAAAGAGAAGCATACTATGAAGAGCTAGTACCCTAATGAATCTTACCACCAAAGAGAAGCATACTATGAAGAGCTAGTACCCTAATGAATCTTACCACCTAAGAGAAGCATACTATGAAGAGATAGTACCCTAATGAATCTTACCACCAAAGAGAAGCATACTATTTAGAGCTAGTACCCTAATGAATCTTACCACCAAAGAGAAGCATACTATGAAGAGCTAGTACCCTAATGAATCTTACCACCAAAGAGAAGCATACTATGAAGAGCTAGTACCCTAATGAATCTTACCACCTAAGAGAAGCATACTTTGAAGAGATAGTACCCTAATGAATCTTACCACCAAAGAGAAGCATACTACAATTAAACTATATTAAACTCACTATCGCAATAAGCCTCATCCTCGTGATTTGAACAGTCTGGAATCTGATCGCAATACCAGTAACTGGGTATACACGAACCGTCCCAACATTGGAAGTCATCGGGCGTGCAACCTTTGAAGATATGAAATAAAAATCTGTAGTTAGTTGTTCAATGATTGGCAGACATGGCGAACTAAAATGTTCATTACGTAGATTGACATATTCTTACTGGAAACCACAAGTAATGAAAAGCACGAAAGACACAATATACGGGACTACACATAATGTGAGATTGGTTGTCAACTATTTCTAGATGAAAATTGAGTGCCATGGCGTGTGAAAAAGGAATCCTTTTAAAGGGACTTAGTAACATTGTTCATATGAGAGAAACCTTTCTTTTAGTCTCACTCACCATCAGTCGACGACCAGGGGTACGGCTCCGGTGACCAGCCTAAACAAATCAATAATGCAAATAGAGAAGATAAACAGAATCAAACAGGACTTCATCTTTTGTGAGCATATCAAAAGGTCAGATAGGACAATCAACGGAGCAAAATCCGTAGTTTGTCTTTCTAAACCCACTCATTATCCGTGTTATGTGACAACTATTGATTTTTTGATCAGAAAATGGATGTAATTTTTTCTTGCACATTATTGCAAATATTTATTTTGAGCAAAAGGGACTTTTCTGGCGAAGTCAATATTGTGTCATTTTATTCATTTAAATAAAAATGTCAATATTCATATAAATATAGACTACACTTAAACTATTGTCAGGATATTGACCTCTAAATGCCAATAGTTCTGATTCTCCAGAAAGTGCAAGTTATCATATTTTGGAGACTCTGATTAAAACCTAGTCTCTTAAATATTAAAGAAATGAGGTATACTGTCGATAATGCTTAATGAAATTACCCGTAGAAATAACCGTGAAAAAATATTTGTATAAACGATTTGTGCATGTTTCCTAATGTTACTCACCCGTGTATGATGACTCAGAATTCCAACCTAAAACAAATATGACGAACAATTATATCTTTTAGAAACTGTATGAAAAAAAAGCTTTTAAAAAATTCCAAACAATTACAACGATTAAATTAATTATTAAATTGCGCTTGCCTGTTTTTGCTATCCTGTTTGTTGGTATGGCTTTATACAGCCCTTTATACAGAGCTAGTACCCTAATGAATCTTACCACCAAAGAGAAGCATACTATTAAGAGCTAGTACCCTAATGAATCTTACCACCAAAGAGAAGCATACTATTTAGAGCTAGTACCCTGATGAATCTTACCACCAAAGAGAAGCATACTACAATTAAACTATTTAGAGCTAGTACCCTAATGAATCTTACCAACAAAGAGAAGCATACTATTAAGAGCTAGTACCCTAATGAATCTTACCACCAAAGAGAAGCATACTATTTAGAGCTAGTACCCTGATGAATCTTACCACCAAAGAGAAGCATACTACAATTAAACTATTTAGAGCTAGTACCCTAATGAATCTTACCACCAAAGAGAAGCATACTACAATTAAACTATTAAGAGCTAGTACCCTAATGAATCTTACCACCAAAGAGAAGCATACTACAATTAAACTATATTACACTCACTATCGCAATAAGCCTCATCCTCGTGATTTGAACAGTCTGGAATCTGATCGCAATACCAGTAACTGGGTATACACGAACCGTCCCAACATTGGAAGTCATCGGGCGAACAACCTTCACAAATATATATATAATAAAGTATTTTAGTTATGTGTTCACCAATACGAGGCAAAGAATTAAATAAGATACTTTTTACTATCACTTGAAAAAGACCCTAGGTAAATATCGTCGAAATGTCTGAGCTAAATTAAAAAAAAAAAATAATCAAATTAAAAGTAATGAAACTTCTCTCCTTTAACAGCTGCGTCATCAGAAAAAACACACACCCACACGCACACACACAAACACACACACACGCACACTTGTTTATAAAGATATATATATGTGTGTGTGTGTATAGATAGATATAGATGTGAGGAAGTTTTGTGTGAGTGTTCTAACACTTCTTTTAACAAAAATGTTGAATATATATTTAACATTTTATTACTTGGATGGGATTAAAAATATTTCATTCTTCGGCCAGTGCATCGTGGTGCATGGTGTTCATTTCATTTATACCATGAATCCAAATTACAGTTTTAAAGAAGAAAATATCAATGGTTTAAGCTTCATCTTTTCATTACAAGTGGAAATGGACCAATGTTGTTATCAATATCCCTATTCATATCACGAAATTAACTTACCAGAGTACGACGGGTAGTCTGTAAATTAAATCGATATATTTAGTTTTACGTCATTCAATACATCATTTAAACATTACTATAGCGAACTTGTAGTAATGCATTTTTTTTCTTCAAACTATAGCGCCTTTTACGTCGTATTTCAGCTAATGCCGATGTTGGCTATTTTTTGTTGGCATTTTCGTGTTGGTTATATTACGCACAACCAGCCGTCCCATGTATTGTTATTTAAATTAAATAATTAATTAACGTTCACCGTACTTTTTTGAAAGTGGAGCTCAATTAGTATGATCGTATTGGTTAAATTTCACACATGTTGGGGTCTAAAATTACATTCATAGCAATTTAGGGCTAAAAAATGGCACTATAAATATCATAGATAAGAATAAGAGCAATAACCGTGCACTTTGAAGGCATTCGCGATCTGAAAACAGAACTCAACTATTCCTTCAATTAAAACAATTGAAATAAAAGTCCTTTTGGGAGTTCTTTTCTTCACTATGACCAGTTCAAAAAAAGTTCTTTTATGTATATACATACGGGACCCTGTCTTAATATTTCATTCTATGAAGTATCTTAATAGTATTACATCAAGCATTATTTGGAAACTTTGAAGAATATTTCAGTTATCGGCCAGTGCAGCGTTATGCGCAAGGTTTATTATGATTTCTAATACCATACATCCAATTTAATCTTTCAAAAAACAAATAAGGATTTTTTTTTTTATCAATGGGTTATGTTTTTAAACGTCTTATGCAAAATGGAGCAATGTTGATATTCATATCACGACATTAACTTACCAGAGTACGACGGGTAGTCTGCAAATTAAAAGAAGGAACGTTTCAGTAAACTTATAAAAATTCGTAAGTTAACGGATTTTGCATTAATCTAAAATACCTACAATGAACATTGTTAAATATTCAAAATAGGAGCTAAAACAAAAAAGGAAACTAACAATACTAATAATGTTAATTGTTATAATAATAAGAAAATAATTGTGAAATATTATCATGCATTTTCGAGAGGAATGGAGCAATGTTGATATCAAAATCTTGAAATCAACTTACCAGAGTACGAAAAGAAGTCTGAAAATTATAAGAAAAAAAATTCAATGAACTCATTAATAACTATTACTCAACTAGGCCAACAGTACTATCAAAATTCCTTTGAAAAAGCGCTTGGTCTATTACACGGGGATCCGTTGGGTGCGAAGAGCTTTCCCTATGGTACGAACAGTTGTGATCTATCATTCCATTCAGATATTTATACTACAAATCACCTGGAATCAGCGATGCGATAGAGCTGCTATGAACTCGTACGTGTATATTTGGATTGAAGGAGCACAGTATATAAATACATGGATATTTATTGATATCTTTATATATGCGTGTGCATGTGTGTGTGTGTATGTTAACCTATGTATATATATATATATATATTTATACATATTTATATATTTAATGTATACATATATAATAAAGGTACGTTATAAACACAAAATTATCTTACCAGAATCATACGAATGGTAGTCTGAAAATAAAAATATGAAATTCAAAATATTCACTCAGATTATCATTTGACTATAGCTAAAAAGTTCTTATAGTGATGTCAAACTTTGTTTCAAAATAACTTGTAATAATATAAACATTTAAAATCCTACTTTACTGTAATGAATTATAAATGGCAGGGTTCCTTAACATGTCACATACATCAGCTCCTAATTCTCTACAGAACTACTTCGTATGGATATCATATTTCCCTGTCATATTGTTATATTCGAGTGTCTCTATTGGAAAGGAGAAGAACCTGTTCTTGATTTAAGCAGTAGAACATGTGACATTTGCGTCATTATACACACACACACATACATACATATGAGTGCGCATGCGCATGTATTAACACTTTAAAGAAAATAATTAGTTAATCATATAACTTCTAACATTACTTGGAAATTTGGAGAACATTTCATTCATCGGGCAGTGCATCGTGGTGCATGATGATGTTATTTCTTTAATACCTAGAATCAGATTAACAGTTTTAAGGAACAAATGTGGGATATTTCAGAAATGGGTTAAGCTTCATCTCTGAATTTCAAGATGAATGGAGCAATGTTGATATCACTATCGCGAAATTAACTCACCAGAGTACGACGGGTAGTCTGCATATTGAAAGAAGAAAAAAGCAATAGAACCATTAATAACCATTACTAAACTAAGCTTGCAGAGCGCTCTAATTGTTGTACGGGGATGCAAAGAGCAAAACAAGTATAATACATATATGTACGGACATATCTATATTCATATGTTTTCTTATATACCTTATACATATATAATGACGATACGTTAAAAACATGAAATTAACTTTTCAATGATATACGACGGGTAGTCTGAAAAGAGAAAATAATGAAATTCAAAATATTCACCAAAGATTATCATTCAACCATTAAAAGTGATCTTGAATGGATGCCAAACTTAGTTAAATGATAACTTGTAATCAAATAAAATTAAAAAATTATCTTGTGCTTTCTTGAATTATAAATGGCGGGATAAATTAACTTGTTACCAACATGAGTTACTCCTCTAAAAAGACTACTTAATACGAATATCACTTTTTCCTTCAAATTGGAATTTTCGAATGTCACTTTTTGAAAGAAGAAAGTCTGTCTTTGACTTTGGCAAATGGAACATGTTGCATGTGCGTCATAATACACATGTACATGTATATATATATATATATATATATATGCGTATGCGCGTGTGTTAACATTTTTTTCTTTAAAGAATATGTTTTTATTCAGATTATATTAAACATTACTTGGAATATTTGGAGAATATTTCATTCTTCGGCCAGTGCATCGTGGTGCATGTTGATGTTATTTTTGTTGTTGATACTATGCATCAGATTAACAGTTTTAAGGAACAAATGTGGGATATTTCATCAATGGGTTAAGCTTTATCTCTGAATTTCAAGATGAATGGAGCAATGTTGATATTACTATCGCGAAATTAACTCACCAGAGTACGACGGGTAGTCTGCATATTAAAAGAAGAAAACTTCAATAGAACCATTAAAAACCATAATAGAACTCAGCTTGCAGTAATATCAAAATGCCTAACACAAAGCGCCGTGGATGTTGTACGGGAAACCGTCGGGGTGCAAAAAGCTTTTCAAATGGTAGGCAGCTGCACTATACTTGTATAAATTGATCTTACGATTAACTCACCATCGCAATTAGCTTCATCCTCGTGATTTGAACAGTCTGGAATCTGATCGCAATACCAGTAACCGGGTATACACCTTCCGTTCCAACATTGGAATTCATCGGGCGAACAACCTTCACAAATATGGAAGTGTTTTAGTAGTAAGATCAGTATGATAACGAGACTAGTAACGAAGGTCTAATATGACAACACATCCATATTATAGAGAGGTGGCGCGCCGAAGGGTGATAGCAGCGGAGGCAAATTTTCCGAGAGCCAGTATAAAACAGCCAGTCCTAAAGTATAAAGGGATCCGGTAACTTTGTCTTAGATCCTTTACAAAATCCTTGGTTTAGCTCACGCTGCAATGATATTTATAAACCTTTAGGTCAGTCAAGAACCCCATGACTTTTACAAGCCGGTCGCCTGTCTGATGATCAAGATATTTATGATTGAATATCGAAATTTTGCGTTTGCCAAACGGTTTTCATAATCCAACAGTCTATTAGGGAATACGAGTATAGTAAAACCGGTGACTCAAAGATCTTTACTCTTTTTAGAAATTTCTTGATCATTTTAAAGCGAATTTTGTTAATGGCTTAAATATAACACCATATCACAGACACTTTTAACACGTAGAGCCGTGCATCACAAATTTAACATTCTTAAACAATCCCTTTAAAGCAGTCGATATCCCTTTTATATGCCGCATTTAAACACAAATCTACAAAAAAATCTTATTTATTTCATTTATTTTGTTGTTTTATTTCATTTCTTACTACAATTCAACCATTTTGACCCCCAAAAAACAACCAGAGACCCAATAAGTTGTGTTTGATCTATTTTTAGGAAAAATGACATTTCCATCTGTTTTGTAAACAAATCACAAAAATAAGCGATTTTCGGGCTGACATGCAAAGACAAAAGGTCACGTGACCTTGTAACTGTAGGTCCGATTATCATTTTTATTTTTTTTAAGTTGCGCAAGAATCGAAAGAAAAAAGTCAGCGAGCAGCGGGGCGCCATCCATATGCGTTCCCGAACAATCAACAAAAATCGTGGAGGGGGGGGGGGGGGGGCATAATGGCTCCCCGGCCTTATTAGGGTTAAGTTGGCATTTTAAGATGATATATCCAAAATATGCAAAGGAAGTTTGATAACCACTTGACAAAATCAACATGCAATATATATAATATATATACCAACTTTTCCCTAAGACTAACATCTACCATTTGTAGTGTAGTCTTGTAGTAATGCCAAACTTTGAACATGACAATGTACACAAATTACGTGCATGTGTCATCTTTGTTAATAATATAACCAGTGCACTGAATCTCATGGCATAATTAACTTACCGCTGAACGATGAATATTCAGACCAATATTCACTGGGGTAGTCTAAGAAGAGAAAAACAGTAAAGATATATATTACATATTTACCTTATTAAGCCCATTATGTTGCTTTGATAAGATAATGACGTAAAAATTAAACAATAGAAGCATGATAATCACTGGGAAAAGACGTTCAATGAATATGATCGAAAAATACTACTACTGATAATAGATAACTACTGGTTTAAAATTAGGAAGAGCCAGCTTATTCCTTATGTTATCTATTGTTTTGATAATTTCTTATGTATTTCATTGTTTTTTAACTTATTTATTTTACTTATTTTGTTGTTTTATTTCATTTCTTACTACAATTTAACTATTTTGACCCCCCCCCCCCCAAAAAAAAAAACCCACCTAAACTTTAAACAAGACCCAATAAGTAATGTTTGATCTATTTTTAGGAAAAATGACATTTCCATATGTTTTGTACACAAATCACAAAAATGAGCGATTTTTGGGCTGACATGCAAAGACAAAAGGTCAAGTGACGTTGTAACTGTCGGTCCGATTTTTAATTTTGTTTTAAAGTTGCGCAAGACTCGAAAGAATAAAAGTCAGCGAGCGGCGGGGCGCCATCCATATGCGTTCCCGAACAATCAACTAAAATCGTGGAGGGGGGGGGGGGGGCATAATGGCTCCCCGGCCTTATTAGGGTTAGTCTGGCATTTTAAGATGATATATCCAAAATATGCAAAGGAAGTTTGATAACCACTTGACAAAATCAACATGCAATATATATATAAATATATATATATACCAACTTTTCCCTAAGACTAACATATTTGTAGTGTAGTCTTGTAGTAATGCCAAACTTTGTACATGACAATGTACACAAATCACGCGCACGTATCATTTTTGTTAATAATATAACCAGTGCAATCTCATGGCATAATTAACTTACTGCTGAACGATGAATATTCAGACCAATATTCACTAGGGTAGTCTAAGAAGAGAAATGGTAAAGATATATATTACATATTTACCTTATTAAGCCCATCATGTTGATTTGATAAGATAATGACGTAAAAATTAAACAAGAGAAGCTTGAAATCACTGGGGAAAGACGCTCAATGAATATGATCGAATAATACTTCGTCTGATAATAGATAACTACTGGTTAAAAATTAGGAAGAGCCAGCTTATTCCTTATGTTATCTATTGTTTTGATAATTTCTTATGTATTTCATTGTTTTTTAACTTATTTATTTTATTTATTTTGTTGTTTTATTTCATTTCTTACCATAATTCAACTATTTTGACCCCCCCCCCCCCAAAAAAAAAAAAAAAGAAAAAAAAACACCTCAACTTTAAACAAGACCCAATAACTAAAGTTTGATCTATTTTTCTAGGTAAAAGGACATTTCCATATGTTTTGTACACAAATCACAAAAATGAGCGATTTTTGAGCTGACATGTAAAAACAAAAGGTCAAGTGACGTTGTAACTGTAGGTCCGATTTTTTATTTTGTTTTAAAGTTGCGTAAGACTCGAAAGAAAAAAGTCAGCGAGCAGCGGGGAGCCATCCATATGCGTTCCCGAACAATCCAAAAAAATCGTGGAGGGGGGGGGGGGGGGGGCATAATGGCTCCCCGGCCTTATTTGAGTTGAGTTGGCATTTTAAGATGATATATCCAAAATATGCAAAGGAAGTTTGATAACCACTTGACAAAATCAACATGCAATATATATATATATACCAACTTTTCCCTAAGACTAACATCTTCCATTTGTAGTGTAGTCTTGTAGTAATACCAAACTTTGTATATGACAATGTACACAATTCAAGTGCATGTGTCATCTATATTAATGATATAACCAGTGCAATCTCATGGCATAATTAACTTACCGCTGAACGATGAATATTCAGACCAATATTCACTGGGGTAATCTAAGAAGAGAAAAAAAACAGTAAAGCTATATAATACATATTTACCTTATTAAGCCCATTATGTTGCTTTGATAAGATAATGACGTAAAAATTAAACAAGAGAATCATGATAATCACTGGGGAAAGACGCTCAATGAATATGATTGAATAATACTACTAATAATAATAGATTACTATTGAAAACATACATGTTTATATATTCATGTATATGTACAATGCATACATATATACGTAACTTCACACACACTCACAACGGCACACACACAAACATGCATATGTGTGTATATGTTGCTTGTGTATATATACACATTTGTTCAAGGAAGGTGGTTCAATTAATTTTTTTGTAATTTTCTTTACGAATTTCAATGAAAATCTCGTGCATTTGTTTTATGTATGGTTAAAGTCACCCGTACAATATCGTGGCATAATTCACTCACCGCTGAATGAGGAATATCGATAGGAGTAGTCACTGTTGTAATCTGTTGGAGAAAAATAGGAGACATTTGTTTATAAATAGATATAGTACTCAGTCCATTAACCCTAAAAAGGCTGGCCTATTTGAGGTCTAAGTACGGCCCGGGGGTCCATTATGCTCCCCTTAAGATCTTGGCCGTCAAACTGCCGATCTCCGCGAAAAATTGCACGCATGTCAAATGAAGTGTATAGAATAATATGATAATTGCAATTTGTTGACAAAGTCACTCATTTGCATATTTATGGTAATTCATGCAAATAAGGTCGTAAATCACATTTTTACCAATAACTCATATAATATTTAGATTTAAGCATTCTTTTTAACCACATATATTTGTTAGACCATTTGGAATAATAATACGACAACAAAATTAGGTAAAGCTAGCTTATTCCTCATGTTATCTCTAGTTTTGATAATTTTTTATGTATTTCATTGTTTTTTTAACTTATTTATTTCATTTATTTTGTTGTTTTATTTCATTTCTTACTACAATTCAACTATTTTGACCCCCCCAAAAAACCACCTAAACTTTAAACAAGACCCAATAACTAAAGTTTGATCTATTTTTCGAGGCAAAAGGACATTTCCATATGTTTTGTACACAAATCTAAAAAATGAGCGATTTTCGGGCTGACATGCAAAGACAAAAGGTCACGTGACCTTGTAACTGTACGTCCGATTTTTTTTTTTTTTTTTAAGTTGCGTAAGACTCGAAAGAAAAGAGTCAGCGAGCAGCGGGGAGCCATCCATATGCGTTCCCGAACAATGAAACAAAATCGTGGAGGGGGGGGGGGCACAATGGCTCCCCGGCCTTATTTGAGTTGAGTTGGCATTTTAAGATGATATATCCAAAATATGCAAAGGAAGTTTGATAACCACTTGACAAAATCAACATGCAATATATATAATATATATACCAACTTTTCCCTAAGACTAACATCTACCATTTGTAGTGTAGTCTTGTAGTAATGCCAAACTTTGAACATGACAATGTACACAAATTACGTGCATGTGTCATCTTTGTTAATAATATAACCAGTGCACTGAATCTCATGGCATAATTAACTTACCGCTGAACGATGAATATTCAGACCAATATTCACTGGGGTAGTCTAAGAAGAGAAAAACAGTAAAGATATATATTACATATTTACCTTATTAAGCCCATTATGTTGCTTTGATAAGATAATGACGTAAACATTAAACGATAGAAGCATGATAATCACTGGGAAAAGACGCTCAATGAATATGATCGAAAAATACTACTACTGATAATAGATTACTACTGGTTAAAAATTAGGAAGAGCCAGCTTATTCCTTATGTTATCTATTGTTTTGATAATTTCTTATGTATTTCATTGTTTTTTAACTTATTTATTTTACTTATTTTGTTGTTTTATTTCATCTCTTAAAACAATTCAACTATTTTGATCCCCCCCCCCCCAAAAAAAAAAAAAAAACACCCACCTTAACTTTAAACAAGACCCAATAAGTAATGTTTGATCTATTTTTAGGAAAAATGACATTTCCATATGTTTTGTACACAAATCACAAAAATGAGCGATTTTTGGGCTGACATGCAAAAACAAAAGGTTAAGTGACGTTGTAACTGTAGGTCCGATTTTTAATTTTGTTTTAAAGTTGCGCAAGACTCGAAAGAAAAAAGTCAGCGAGCGGCGGGGCGCCATCCATATGCGTTCCCGAACAATCAACTAAAATCGTGGAGGGGGGGGGGGGGGGGGGCACAATGGCTCCCCGGCCTTATTTGAGTTGAGTTGGCATTTTAAGATGATATATCCGAAATATGCAAAGGAAGTTTGATAACCACTTGACAAAATCAACATGCAATATATATATATATATACCAACTTTTCCCTAATACTAACATATTTTTAGTGTAGTCTTGTAGTAATGCTAAACTTTGTACATGACAATGTACACAAATCACGCGCATGTGTCATCTTTGTTAATAATATAACCAGTGCAATCTCATGGCATAATTAACTTACTGCTGAACGATGAATATTCAGACCAATATTCACTAGGGTAGTCTAAGAAGAGAAATGGTAAAGATATATATTACATATTTACCTTATTAAGCCCATCATGTTGATTTGATAAGATAATGACGTAAAAATTAAACAAGAGAAGCTTGAAATCACTGGGGAAAGACGCTCAATGAATATGATCGAATAATACTACTACTGATAATAGATAACTACTGGTTAAAAATTAGGAAGAGCCAGCTTATTCCTTATGTTATCTATTGTTTTGATAATTTCTTATGTATTTCATTGTTTTTTAACTTATTTATTTTATTTATTTTGTTGTTTTATTTCATTTCTTACTATAATTCAACTATTTTGACCCCACCCCCCCCCAAAAAAAAAAAACCACCTCAACTTTAAACAAGACCCAATAACTAAATATTGATCTATTTTTCTAGGTAAAAGGACATTTCCATATGTTTTGTACACAAATCTAAAAAATGAGCGACTTTCGGGCTGACATGCAAAGACAAAAGGTCACGTGACCTTGTAACTGTACGTCCGATTTTCATTTTTTTTTAAAGTTGCGCAAGACTCGAAAGAAAAAAGTCAGCGAGCAGCGGAGAGCCATCCATATGCGTTCCCGAACAATCCAAAAAAATCGTGGAGGGGGGGGGGGGGGCATAATGGCTCCCCGGCCTTATTTGAGTTGAGTTGGCATTTTAAGATGATATATCCAAAATATGCAAAGGAAGTTTGATAACCACTTGACAAAATCCACATGCAATATATATATATATACCAACTTTTCCCTAAGACTAACATCTACCATTTGTAGTGTAGTCTTGTAGTAATACCAAACTTTGTATATGACAATGTACACAATTCAAGTGCATGTGTCATCTATATTAATGATATAACCAGTGCAATCTCATGGCATAATTAACTTACCGCTGAACGATGAATATTCAGACCAATATTCACTGGGGTAATCTAAGAAGAGAAAAAAAACAGTAAAGCTATATAATACATATTTACCTTATTAAGCCCATTATGTTGCTTTGATAAGATAATGACGTAAAAATTAAACAAGAGAATCATGATAATCACTGGGGAAAGACGCTCAATGAATATGATTGAATAATACTACTAATAATAATAGATTACTATTGAAAACATACATGTTTATATATTCATGTATATGTACAATGCATACATATATACGTAACTACACACATACTCACAACGGCACACACACAAACATGCATATGTGTGTAGATGTTGCTTGTGTATAAATACACATTTGTTCAAGGAAGGTGGTTCAATTCATTTTTTTGTAATTTTCTTTACGAATTTCAATGAAAATCTCGTGCATTTGTTTTATGTATGGTTGAAGTCACCCGTACAATATCGTGGCATAATTCACTTACCGCTGAATGAGGAATATCGATAGGAGTAGTCACTGTTGTAATCTGTTGGAGAAAAAAAGGAGACATTTGTTTATAAATAGATATAGTACTCAGTCAATTAACCCTAAAAAGGCCGGGCGATTTGAGGTCTAAGTACGGCCCGGGGGTCCATTATGCTCCCCTTAAGATCTTGGCCGTCAAACGGCCTACCTCCGCGAAAAATTGCACGCATGTCAAGTGAAGTGTATAGAATAATATGATAATTGCAAATTGTTGACGAAGTCACTCATTTGCATATTTATGGTAATTTATGCAAATAAGTTCGTAAATCACATTTTTACCAATAAATTCATATAATATTCAGATTTAAGCATTTTTTTTCATCACATATATTTGTTAGACCATTTGGAATAATAATACGACAACAAAATTAGGTAAAGCTAGCTTATTCCTCATGTTATCTCTAGTTTTGATAATTTTGTATGTATTTCATTGTTTTTTTAACTTATTTATTTTGTTGTTTTATTTCATTTCTTACTATAATTCAACTATTTTGACCCCCCCCCCCCCCAAAAAAAAAAAAAAAAAAAAAAAAAACCAGCTAAACTTTAAACAAGACCCAATAAATGAAGTTTGATCAATTTTTCTAGGCAAAAGGACATTTCCATATGTTTTGTACACAAATCTAAAAAATGAGCGACTTTCGGGCTGACATGCAAAGACAAAAGGTCACGTGACCTTGTAACTGTACGTCCGATTTTTTTTTTGTTTTAAAGTTGCGCAAGACTCGAAAAAAAAAAGTCAGAGAGCAGCGGGGAGCCATCCATATGCGTTCCCGAACAATGAAACAAAATCGTGGAGGGGGGGGGGGGGGCACAATGGCTCCCCGGCCTTATTGGAGTTGAGTTGGCATTTTAAGATGATATATCCAAAATATGCAAAGGAAGTTTGATAACAATTTGACAAAATCCACATGCAATATATATATATATATATATATATACCAACTTTTCCATAAGACTAACATCTACCATTTGTAGTGTAGTCTTGTAGTAATACCAAACTTTGTACATGACAATGTACACAATTCAAGTGCATGTGTCATCTATATGAATGATATAACCAGTGCAATCTCATGGCATAATTAACTTACCGCTGAACGATGAATATTCAGACCAATATTCACTGGGGTAATCTAAGAAGAGAAAAACAGTAAAGCTATATAATACATATTTACCTTATTAAGCCCATTATGTTGCTTTGATAAGATAATGACGTAAAAATTAAACAAGAGAATCATGATAATCACTGGGGAAAGACGCTCAATGAATATGATTGAATAATACTACTACTAATAATAGATTACTATTGAAAACATACATGTACAATGCATACATATATACGTAACTACACACACACTCACAACGGCACACACACAAACATGCATATGTGTGTAGATGTTGCTTGTGTATAAATACACATTTGTTCAAGGAAGGTGGTTCAATTCATTTTTTTGTAATTTTCTTTACGAATTTCAATGAAAATCTCGTGCATTTGTTTTATGTATGGTTGAAGTCACCCGTACAATACCGTGGCATAATTCACTTACCGCTGAATGAGGAATATCGATAGGAGTAGTCACTGTTGTAATCTGTTGGAGAAAAAAAGGAGAAATTTGTTTATAAATAGATATAGTACTCAGTCCATTAACCCTAAAAAGGCCGGGCTATTTGAGGTCTAAGTACGGCCCGGGGGTCCATTATGCTCCCCTTAAGATCTTGGCCGTCAAACGGCCGATCTCCGCGAAAAATTGCACGCATGTCAAGTGAAGTGTATAGAATAATATGATAATTGCAATTTGTTGACAAAGTCACTCATTTGCATAGTTATGGTAATTATGCAAATAAGGTCGTAAATCACATTTTTACCAATAACTCATATAATATTCAGATTTAAGCATTCTTTTTCACCACATATATTTGTTAGACCATTTGGAATAATAATTCGACAACAAAATTAGGTAAAGCCAGCTTATTCCTTATGTTATCTATTGTTTTGATAATTTCTTATGTATTTCATTGTTTTTTAACTTATTTATTTTATTTATTTTGTTGTTTTATTTCATTTCTTACTATAATTCAACTATTTTGACCCCACCCCCCAAAAAAAACACCTCAATTTTAAACAAGACCCAATAACTAAATATTGATCTATTTTTCTAGGTAAAAGGACATTTCCATATGTTTTGTACACAAATCTCAAAAATGAGCGACTTTCGGGCTGACATGCAAAGACAAAAGGTCACGTGACCTTGTAACTGTACGTCCGATTTTCATTTTTTTTTAAAGTTGCGCAAGACTCGAAAGAAAAAAGTCAGCGAGCAGCGGGGAGCCATCCATATGCGTTCCCGAACAATCCAAAAAAATCGTGGAGGGGGGGGGGGCATAATGGCTCCCCGGCCTTATTTGAGTTGAGTTGGCATTTTAAGATGATATATCCAAAATATGCAAAGGAAGTTTGATAACCACTTGACAAAATCCACATGCAATATATATATATATACCAACTTTTCCCAAAGACTAACATCTACCATTTGTAGTGTAGTCTTGTAGTAATACCAAACTTTGTATATGACAATGTACACAATTCAAGTGCATGTGTCATCTATATTAATGATATAACCAGTGCAATCTCATGGCATAATTAACTTACCGCTGAACGATGAATATTCAGACCAATATTCACTGGGGTAATCTAAGAAGAGAAAAAAAACAGTAAAGCTATATAATACATATTTACCTTATTAAGCCCATTATGTTGCTTTGATAAGATAATGACGTAAAAATTAAACAAGAGAATCATGATAATCACTGGGGAAAGACGCTCAATGAATATGATTGAATAATACTACTAATAATAATAGATTACTATTGAAAACATACATGTTTATATATTCATGTATATGTACAATGCATACATATATACGTAACTACACACATACTCACAACGGCACACACACAAACATGCATATGTGTGTAGATGTTGCTTGTGTATAAATACACATTTGTTCAAGGAAGGTGGTTCAATTCATTTTTTTGTAATTTTCTTTACGAATTTCAATGAAAATCTCGTGCATTTGTTTGATGTATGGTTGAAGTCACCCGTACAATACCGTGGCATAATTCACTTACCGCTGAATGAGGAATATCGATAGGAGTAGTCACTGTTGTAATCTGTTGGAGAAAAAAAGGAGAAATTTGTTTATAAATAGATATAGTACTCAGTCCATTAACCCTAAAAAGGCCGGGCGATTTGAGGTCTAAGTACGGCCCGGGGGTCCATTATGCTCCCCTTAAGATCTTGGCCGTCAAACGGCCGATCTCCGCGAAAAATTGCACGCATGTCAAGTGAAGTGTATAGAATAATATGATAATTGCAATTTGTTGACAAAGTCACTCATTTGCATATTTATGGTAATTATGCAAATAAGGTCGTAAATCACATTTTTACCAATAACTCATATAATATTCAGATTTAAGCATTCTTTTTCACCACATATATTTGTTAGACCATTTGGAATAATAATTCGACAACAAAATTAGGTAAAGCCAGCTTATTCCTTATGTTATCTATTGTTTTGATAATTTCTTATGTATTTCATTGTTTTTTAACTTATTTATTTTGTTGTTTTATTTCATTTCTTACTATAATTCAACTATTTTGACCCCACCCCCCAAAAAAAACCACCTCAACTTTAAACAAGACCCAATAACTAAATATTGATCTTTTTTTCTAGGTAAAAGGACATTTCCATATGTTTTGTACACAAATCTCAAAAATGAGCGACTTTCGGGCTGACATGCAAAGACAAAAGGTCACGTGACCTTGTAACTGTACGTCCGATTTTCATTTTTTTTTAAAGTTGCGCAAGACTCGAAAGAAAAAAGTCAGCGAGCAGCGGGGAGCCATCCATATGCGTTCCCGAACAATCCAAAAAAATCGTGGAGGGGGGGGGGGGCATAATGGCTCCCCGGCCTTATTTGAGTTGAGTTGGCATTTTAAGATGATATATCCAAAATATGCAAAGGAAGTTTGATAACCACTTGACAAAATCCACATGCAATATATATATATATACCAACTTTTCCCTAAGACTAACATCTACCATTTGTAGTGTAGTCTTGTAGTAATACCAAACTTTGTATATGACAATCTACACAATTCAAGTGCATGTGTCATCTATATTAATGATACAACCAGTGCAATCTCATGGCATAATTAACTTACCGCTGAACGATGAATATTCAGACCAATATTCACTGGGGTAATCTAAGAAGAGAAAAAAAACAGTAAAGCTATATAATACATATTTACCTTATTAAGCCCATTATGTTGCTTTGATAAGATAATGACGTAAAAATTAAACAAGAGAATCATGATAATCACTGGGGAAAGACGCTCAATGAATATGATTGAATAATACTACTAATAATAATAGATTACTATTGAAAACATACATGTTTATATATTCATGTATATGTACAATGCATACATATATACGTAACTACACACATACTCACAACGGCACACACACAAACATGCATATGTGTGTAGATGTTGCTTGTGTATAAATACACATTTGTTCAAGGAAGGTGGTTCAATTCATTTTTTTTGTAATTTTCTTTACGAATTTCAATGAAAATCTCGTGCATTTGTTTTATGTATGGTTGAAGTCACCCGTACAATACCGTGGCATAATTCACTTACCGCTGAATGAGGAATATCGATAGGAGTAGTCACTGTTGTAATCTGTTGGAGAAAAAAAGGAGAAATTTGTTTATAAATAGATATAGTACTCAGTCCATTAACCCTAAAAAGGCCGGGCGATTTGAGGTCTAAGTACGGCCCGGGGGTCCATTATGCTCCCCTTAAGATCTTGGCCGTCAAACGGCCGATCTCCGCGAAAAATTGCACGCATGTCAAGTGAAGTGTATAGAATAATATGATAATTGCAATTTGTTGACAAAGTCACTCATTTGCATATTTATGGTAATTATGCAAATAAGGTCGTAAATCACATTTTTACCAATAACTCATATAATATTCAGATTTAAGCATTCTTTTTCACCACATATATTTGTTAGACCATTTGGAATAATAATTCGACAACAAAATTAGGTAAAGCTAGCTTATTCCTCATGTTATCTCTAGTTTTGATAATTTTGTATGTATTTCATTGTTTTTTTAACTTATTTATTTTATTTATTTTGATATAGTACTCAGTCCATTACCCTAAAAAGGCCGGGCTATTTGAGGTCTAAGTACGACCCGGGGGTCCATTATGCTCCCCTTAAGATCTTGGCCGTGAAACGGCCGATCTCCGCGAAAAATTGCACGCATGTCAAGTGAAGTGCATAGAATAATATGATAATTGCAATTTGTTGACAAAGTCACTCATTTGCATATTTATGGTAATTTATGCAAATAAGGTCGTAAATCACATTTTTACCAATAACTCATATAATATCGAAAATAATATCGCTAGTGATATTCGTTTGTCTCGCAATGTGGTCAATAAGGAATCTAAAAGGTCACGACGTTTCGTATGCTGCTGCGATACTTCGTCAGGTGATAAAAAATATTTTGTTTATCACCTGACGAAGTATCGCAGTAGCATACGAAACGTCGTGACCTTTTAGATTCCTTATTGACCACATTGCGAGACAAACGAATATCACTAGCGATATTATTTTCGATACTATATCCGCAATGAGTAATATATTTAGCATTAACTCATATAATATTCAGATTTAAGCATTCTTTTTCACCACATATATTTGTTAAACCATTTGGAATAATAATACGGCAACAAACTTAGGTAAAGCTAGCTTATTCCTCAGGTTATCTCTAGTTTTGATAATTTGTTATGTATTTCATTGTTTTTTTAACTTATTTATTTCATTTATTTTGTTGTTTTATTTCATTTCTTACTACAATTCAACTATTTTGACCCCCCCAAAAAAACCAACTAAACTTTAAACAAGACCCAATAACTAAAGTTTGATCTATTTTCTAGGAAAAAGGACATTTCCATATGTTTTGTACACATATCTAAAAAATGAGCGACTTTCGGGCTGACATGCAAAGACAAAAGGTCACGTGACCTTGTAACTGTACGTCCGATTTTTTTTTTTTTTTTTAAAGTTGCGCAAGACTCGAAAAAAAAAGTCAGAGAGCAGCGGGGAGCCATCCATATGCGTTCCCGAACAATCCACAAAAAATCGTGGAGGGGGGGGGGGGCATAATGGCTCCCCGGCCTTATTTGAGTTGAGTTGGCATTTTAAGATGATTATATCCAAAATATGCAAAGGAAGTTTGATAACCATTTGACAAAATCCACATGCAATATATATTATATATATACCAACTTTTCCATAAGACTAACATCTACCATTTGTAGTGTAGTCTTGTAGTAATACCAAACTTTGTACATGACAATGTACGCAATTCAAGTGCATGTGTCATCTATATGAATGATATAACCAGTGCAATCTCATGGCATAATTAACTTACCGCTGAACGATGAATATTCAGACCAATATTCACTGGGGTAATCTAAGAAGAGAAAAACAGTTAAGCTATATAATACATATTTACCTTATTAAGCCCATTATTTTGCTTTGATAAGATAATGACGTAAAAATTAAACAAGAGAATCATGATAATCACTGGGGAAAGACGCTCAATGAATATGATTGAATAATACTACTACTAATAATAGATTACTATTGAAAACATATATGTTTATATATTCATGTATATGTACAATGCATACATATATACGTAACTACACACACACTCACAACGGCACACACACAAACATGCATATGTGTGTAGATGTTGCTTGTGTATAAATACACATTTGTTCAAGGAAGGTGGTTCAATTCATTTTTTTGTAATTTTCTTTACGAATTTCAATGAAAATCTCGTGCATTTGTTTTATGTATGGTTGAAGTCACCCGTACAATATCGTGGCATAATTCACTTACCGCTGAATGAGGAATATCGATAGGAGTAGTCACTGTTGTAATCTGTTGGAGAAAAAAAGGAGACATTTGTTTATAAATAGATATAGTACTCAGTCAATTAACCCTAAAAAGGCCGGGCTATTTGAGGTCTAAGTACGGCCCGGGGGTCCATTATGTTCCCCTTAAGATCTTGGCCGTCAAACGGCCGACCTCCGCGAAAAATTGCACGCATGTCAAGTGAAGTGTATAGAATAATATGATAATTGCAATTTGTTGACGAAGTCACTCATTTGCATATTTATGGTAATTTATGCAAATAAGGTCGTAAATCACATTTTTACCAATAACTCATATAATATTCAGATTTAAGCATTCTTTTTCACCACATATATTTGTTAGACCATTTGGAATAATAATACGACAACAAAATTAGGTAAAGCTAGCTTATTCCTCATGTTATCTCTAGTTTTGATAATTTTTATGTATTTCATTGTTTTTTTAACTTATTTATTTCATTTATTTTGTTGTTTTATTTCATTTCTTACTATAATTCAACTATTTTGACCCCCCCCCCAAAAAAAAAAAAAAAAAAAAAAAAACAGCTAAACTTTAAACAAGACCCAATAACTAAAGTTTGATCTATTTTCTAGGCAAAAGGACATTTCCATATGTTTTGTACACAAATCTAAAAAGTGAGCGATTTTCGGGCTGACATGCAAAGACAAAAGGTCACGTGACCTTGAAACTGTACGTCTGATTTTTTTTTTTTTTTAAAGTTGCGTAAGACTCGAAAGAAAAGAGTCAGCGAGCAGCGGGGAGCCATCCATATGCGTTCTCGAACAATGAAACAAAATCGTGGAGGGCGGGGGGGGGGGCATAATGGCTCCCCGGCCTTATTTGAGTTGAGTTGGCATTTTAAGATGATATATCCAAAATATGCAAAGGAAGTTTGATAACCATTAGACAAAATCCACATGCAATATATATATATATATATATATATACCAACTTTTCCCTAAGACTAACATCTACCATTTGTAGTGTAGTCTTGTAGTAATACCAAACTTTGTACATGACAATGTACATAATTCAGGTACATGTGTCATCTATATGAATGATATAACCAGTGCAATCTCATGGCATAATTAACTTACCGCTGAACGATGAATATTCAGACCAATATTCACTGGGGTAATCTAAGAAGAGAAAAACAGTAAAGCTATATAATCATATTTACCTTATTAAGCCCATTATGTTGCTTTGATAAGATAATGACGTAAAAATTAAACAAGAGAATCATGATAATCACTGGGGAAAGACGCTCAATGAATATCATTGAATAATACTACTACTAATAATAGATTACTATTGAAAAAATACATGTTTATATATTCATGTATATGTACAATGCATACATATATACGTAACTTCACACACACTCACAACGGCACACACACAAACATGCATATGTGTGTATATGTTGCTTGTGTATATATACACATTTGTTCAAGGAAGGTGGTTCAATTCATTTTTTTTTTAAACTTATTTATTTTATTTATTTTGTTGTTTTATTGCATTTCTCACTACAATTCAATTATTTTGACCCCCCCAAAAAACCACCTTAACTTTTAACAAGACCCAATAAGTAATGTTTGATCTATTTTTAGGAAAAATGACATTTCCATATGTTTTGTAAACAAATCACAAAAATAAGCGATTTTCGGGCTGACGTGCAAAAACAAAAGGTCCCGTGACCTTGTAACTGTAGGTCCGATTTTCATTTTTTTTTTTTTTAAATTGCGCAAGACTCGAAAGAAAAAATTCAGCGAGCGGCGGGGAGCCATCCATATGCGTTCCCGAACAATGAAACAAAATCGTGGAGGGGGGGGGGGCACAATGGCTCCCCGGCCTCATTTGAGTTGAGTTGGCATTTTAAGATGATATATCCAAAATATGCAAAGGAAGTTTGATAACCATTTGACAAAATCCACACACAAACATGCATATGTGTGTGGATGTTGCTTGTGTATATATACACATTTGTTCAAGGAAGGTGGTTCAATTCATTTTTTTGTAATTTTCTTTACGAATTTCAATGAAAATCTCGTGCATTTGTTTTATGTACGGTTGAAGTCACCCGTGCAATATCATAGCATAATTGACTTACCACTCAAGGATGAATACTCATATGAATAGTCACTGTTGTAAGCTGTTAGAGAAAAATGGGAGATGTTTTGTAATCAAATATATAATGTATTCTGTCCAATTAGTTTGATAATCACTTGACCAGGCTTTTTAGTTTCTGAGTGACCCCAAAAATGCAGTCTGATAACAAAGCATAAGGCCGCTTTTCTTCTTTTGAATCAATATTGGCTTCATTATATACACCTTCGCACACATACAAAAAAGACAACATTAAAAATACCCACATATAAATATAATTGTATAAATATACACACATATATATAAATATATTCCTAATTTACACCGAGACTTTTATTTAACCATTTCAAAAGTTGTCGTGTACTATTAAATGCCAAACTAAATAAACGAGAGAAAAGACGTTAGTAAGTCTAGAAGAGAAAAACAAAAGAAGTTTTATAATCACTTGACAAAGACGTTAAATATATTTTGTCGATACATTTTTAGCGACCAAACAAGACACCTGTCGGATAAGAATCCATTCAATTATTTTTCAATTTTCGTGTCATTGTATACACACATCCACACTCACACACAAACGCATGCGTGTGTTTACACTCCTTTTCAAAAAATGCTTTGCTTTGCTTTGCTTTTTCGTTCAAGAAAACGTTGTTGCATAAATATGATAATTTAATGTAACATTAAAGCATAGACGGTAATTGTTTTTTAAATCCGATGAAAAGTTACTATTAGCATATTTTGGTATGTATTAGACTTTGAAAAAAGGCAACATATACTTTTGAGAGTTCAACTGTTGTATAGATATTTACAACAACAGAAAATATAATAGGATATTAAATTTCTGGATAATATGCAAAATTAATGCATGTAATCTAGTATAGCAATTGAATGTAAACTCTTGAATAACATTACAAATAAAAATGTATTTATAACTGGTAATAAATTATATGAAATCATTCTTTTAGTTTGAAAAGCATTATATCGTCCTACATTTAGTGCTAAGAAAACAGACACTCAACAAAATTCCTCTTGTCATTTTATCTTATTGGGAATCGATATTGCAAGATTGTTTGAACATGTAATTAAAGGTGTTCACAGAGCTTGCCATTCTCAATGATCTGTCCAACTGATTCCATGCTATAAGTAAAGAAATGAGGGGGCTATGTTTAAAGCATTCTGTTTTATACTTTGGCACAGAAAGTAAATCTTTAATAACTGCCTGCCTCGTATTATGCTGATGAATGTCACTTAATACTTTAATTAAATTTTCTTGTAAATAGGATGGAGCCATCATATTAACTAGATGAAATTCAAAAGATTTATCAATCTATATACATCCATTTCAGATTGATAATCAATTCACTGGATGGAGTCTCGTAACGTTTGTTTGAAAGTATTCTAGCGGCTCATTGTTTAATTTTCTTGAGTTTATCCGTTTGTTCCTGATGCCGATTTCACCACACAGAGGAACAATAATCAAAGTGAGGCAATACGAGTGCATTATACGGCAACTTTAAAGATGTTATTGGTAAATAGTCCTTAGCTCGTTTTATTACACTGATATTTCTTTGCGTTACTTTTCTTACTTTGTCAACGTGCTTAGACCAATAATCAAGTCTTCATTAATTAATTCTTTTTAATGCCTTTCCATTCATAGAAACGTTGAAGGTTGTTATTTTATTCAAATTTGCACGCGAAGCTATTACCATGACACAAGTATTTTGTCTGTGTTTAGTACGAGGTGGTTTTGATTAACCCATACCTTTCTTACAAAGCGAAAAAGAAAGGTTCAATCATGAAACGAAACACAATCTTCTAATCAAAGTTTGTCTTGACATACCTTCTTCGCATGTAACCCCCGCATCTTCATAGTGTTGGCAGTTATGACTTCCAAGACCATTATGAGAACAGTCTTGGATGTTATCCTCAGATCCCGTACAAGACAAGTTATCAAGCCAAATTTGACCACTTCCTTGGCCGAAGGTTGCGTATGAGTGGGCCACTCCTCCTTGCAGCCCTAACATACGACAGATCACTTGGGCTTCGTTATCATCGAAGAAGTCGTCACAAACAGTTCCCCATTCTCCTTCAACTTGAATCTCTACACGGCCTTGTAAACGGTTTTCACCATCCACTATTCGAACTCCTGTGATTGGAGGTGCATATGTTTGAAGAAGGCGCAATTTCAGATTTAATTCATCTTTTTTCATTAAAAAATGTCATTTCAAGCTAATCTTCAATTCTAAAAAAGAACAAAATATCCTTTTAAGAAAAATCTACCGATTGGTGATAAAGATATATGGAAACTCACATGAAGTAGTTCCATAACAATTTAATATTGTATCGGTATTCCTTGATTCCATGAACGCAGGCAGCTAATTTTTATTTCATTTTTAAATTTATTTATGGATATTCTAAGAAATACATTGTTCGCTATATATATATATACATATATATATATGTATATATATATTTATATTATTTGCCAATTGTTTGGAGATGATCTCTTCTTTTCTTAAATGTTCTTGAGTTTGAGCTCTGAACCACTTCACGTCTTCCGAATGGCCTCCACCAGAACCGTAATATTAAATCAAAAGATACAATGATTTAAGAAAGAGACATTGAAGTGCTATTATGAAGATTCCAAAAAAAAAGGAAAAGAAAAAACTCAACGGGTTTTGCTCGGGCAATATCATATGCATGTAGTCCTTTAACAAATGTTAAGAAAACTATAAAGGAAAAAGCCTCGGTTTTGGGTCTGCGTGGAGTCGGTTGTATGACTGATTGAGGTATGAATATGTGAAGGACTTACCGAGTTGTGCATTGGAGATCTGGAACAGAGCCACACCTAAAGTCACGAGGACGGAGGTCCAGAAGCCTGGTTGTGCGGTCCACATGTTTCTGTCAGTTTCAGCTAACAAGACACAATGCCTTGATCACACCTTCCTTGCATCCACTTATATAATAATTTAGCCGCACAATGCTCATGTACAACTAAGTGCACTTTCAAGCAATCAAATATTATTTCGTTTGCATGCACTTTTCCGCAAATATTTACCAAATATTCATAGTTTTCCTTGTCTCGTTTCTTTAAACCAACACGCCATTCAAGCTAAAAGTTTGAGCAACCGTTTTGTTAAAAGAATCAAGGAAAGTAAAAGATGTAGTTACTTATTCGCTATTCGTGAAAGATAAACTTCGCTAAAGGATTGATTTTCTCTCACCACCTGTCCGCCTTTTCTTTGCTTGACATTTTACTGCAAATATTTTACAAATATTCTTAGTTTTCCTTGTCTCGTTTCTTTTAAATCAACACGCCATTCAACCTAGAATCATTAGAAAGTGGTTTTGCTGTAAGAATCAAGCAAGTAACGATGTAGTTACTTATTTTCTATTTTCTAAAGATAAACTTCGCTAAAGGATTGATTTTCTCTCACCATCTGTCTGCTTTTTCTTTGCTTGACATTTTGCCGCAAATATTTTCGAAGCATTAGTAGTTTTCATTGTCTCGTTTCTTTTAAATAAACACGCCATTCAAGCTAGAATCCTTGGAAAGTGTTTTTCTGTAACAATCAAGTAAGTAACGATGTAGTCACTTATTTGCTATTTTTTTAAGATAAATATCGCAAAAGGATTGATTTTCTCTCACCATCTGTCTGCTTTTTCTTTGCTTGACATTTTGCCGCAAATATTTTCCAAGCATTAGTAGTTTAAATTGTCTCGTTTCTTAAAAATCAACACGCCATTCAGGCTTTAAAACAATAAAAGAAAGCATTTTGTTAAAGAATCAAGAAAGTAGCGATTTAGTTACTTATTCGTTGTTCCTTAAAGACACACTTCGTGAAATGATTAATTTCTCTCTCAGCACCTGTCACCTTTTTTAGCTTTTGGTATACAGACGGCAGTAATACCGGTAATCAGAGAAGACATTATTTGTATAATGTCTCACCTTATTAACTTGGTATAATGAATTATTAACAATAGTTCGGTCTGAACCAGTTTTTATCAATAATATCCTTTTTTTAAAGATGAAGATTGATTTAATAGCTGAAATGATCTTGGCAACGTTTTTGTAGTTCATGCGTGTCGCAGGTATGTAATGTGTTGAGTTCTTTACACAACATATAGTTACCAAGCAAGCGGTATTTTCATAGATTTTCAAATAGTTTACATTCATACATAACTAACGGAGGAAAAGTTTGTACTATACGAGCAGACTTCATAGAATCATTGCACTTATGTTTTTACACAGGGCCTTTATTAAGCAAATTTATTTCTACATCAATATCTAGGGAAATAGAAGTTGATGAATTTCATGAACTTGATTTTGCTCATACTTTCATAACCCCCCCCCCCCTCATTTTCTACCTTTATGAAGATTAAATATCAGAGTCATCTTGAAGGAGAAGACCGGCCCATTTGCAAGTTTAATTACATAAATATATACATATTAAACAAACAAAAAGTGGACAGTTTCACCGAAATCGGACAAAAAAAAGAGATATCCACTTGGGACAATTGTTGGGGCAACATTATTTACTCGCTAATTTTCATACTGCCTAAGTGATGAATATCACTGTTTCATGAAATTATGCCAAACTTTCAAATTTAATTTCTTTCTTATATTCGTCCGATTTTAATAAATCTGTTAACGTTTTAGTTGCTTAGCTTTGCTCTCTTTATTCCATTCAACCTGCACATGGGTTAGACTTGCCCTTTGATAGGTACTTTTTCTGTTCACGAGGAATTTCATATGAGTTTCCGACGTATTCTCGAGTGCATAAATTCAATAAAGACATTCTCTACACTCACCAAAAAAAGAAGTTGACACTATTTATGATTAAAATTTTATATTTTATTATAAATACAAATTATCATAAACTTATCCTCTTTAAGATGAGATGCAATCGAAATTAACCATTCACTCTTACAAATTGCAAAATGGGGGAAGCTAGCCCTTCAAATATTGATGAGCATTACATATTGTACACACAGAGAAAAGTAGGTGTAAATTGACTCCCTATAGGGAGTAACTGCTTGTCACATAAGTGTCACCCCTCAAGGAGTAAATTTACTTCCCAATGTAGGGAGTACCAACAAAATATCATAAGAAGGTGTAAATTTGCACCCCAAGGTTATGATTGTACTCCCTTTAAGGAGTGATATTTGCACCCAATAAGCCATTTCGTAATTACCTTTGCGCATGCGCCAGCTTCGTCGGGTCACAGGTCAAAAGAAGTAAAATTGCCGTGTTTTGCAATTTGTTCTGGAGATCGTGTGTTTAACTCAATCCATTTGTGATGCGGTTATTATGAGCGTGTAATTTCTTACTTTCTTTGTTGAATCACCGCGATCATCTCAGGAACAAATAGTTGAAAGGTAAACCTTTATTATTTTTTTCTTAGATTTGAGCAATAGATCGTTGAAAAAAAGTATATTTGATGGATTTTTGAGGCTTTTGACAGCGAGTTTCGTGATCTCATCCCGTCGACGACCGCCCGCTTCACCATTCATCAGTGTCGTCCGAAATTAAATTTCTTGGCGATGTTTCAGAAGAAAAATGCAATAAATTCACCCCGGATGATAAGAAGACATGAATAAATAGATATTATCAAGTACTGTTATGATTATGTTAGAACATATTACACTCATGCAATTTGATTACCGACTTGAAATCTGACATTCAATCCGATTTCATATGTCGGTCCCACGCATGAATTTTCATGTTTGAAAATCTAAGATCTATTTTGGGTGGAGGGGGCCGGGGATGGCATGGGGGATATCAATGAGATTGTCACGTGTGTCTTGATTTTGCTTTCCTGGGAATTATTTTTGGTTCAATTAAACCTGAAATTGTAAGAAATTTTGCAACATCATGTGATTAGATGCTTCATTTGAGATAATTGATTGCTCAGTCAGAGCAGCTACATGGTTGCATGTTGAACTGTACCTGTAATCGATAATAAAATAAAAGCGAAATTAATTAATTAAATGTTATTGCTCAACTTCAGAGAAAAAAAACCTCTTGGTTTTGCTTCAAATCAGGTACCTGCAGTGTAATATGTACATGTGATTAATGGGTTGTAATTCACATACAATTTCAATGATTTTTTAAAGCTTTATAAAAAGAATGCGGGCTAACTCACCCAGCAAAACACTGGCAAAAAGCACTATGCACCACTCCACTCTGTTTCTCCACAGCAATCCACAAACTCCACGGAATGTCACGAACACGTTGAGATGGTGTGCACTTCGTGCGAAGAAAGCAGAACTTGCTGTCTGGGGTGATCTGATGGAATTCGACTTCCTTCATCCAGCCGGATGCAAAATAGCTGTAGGCCTTTTGATCCTTATAATCAGAAATCAGTCTCTTTCGAAGAGGGATGTCATCAATATTTTGAAGATAGGAACCTATCTCGAATGCCATTGTCGGTGGCCACTTAGAGATGGCTGTTGCCTCAGACTCCCATCCTTGTACAAGTCCATCAGGGTCCGGCAAGCTACCTGTTGGGGTCTTCAACAAGTCTCCGTAATGTTCCTTCTTCTGCTGCTCTGCCACACCGGCTGAGGTGGCTGGCGCCGCGAGCTCCGGCATCATCTTCCCAGCAAACACCAGCGCTACCAACTCCTCCTTTCGCATGCTGACTTTCAAGTTCCTTTTGCGAAGATAATCTTTGAGGGCAGGAACTGTCCACAACTTTATGTCATCTATAGACACCACAGTATCGTCTTCCATTGTCAATACGAATAAAAAAGCAGTAAATTAGACAAGAATGGGCGATCGTATGATTGAATTTCCGAGAGTTTGTACGCTTAACTAGATGTAAACAAACACGTAAGTTGTATACGAAGCGTGCATAGCGCATGTGTACACACACAGCGGGTTCGAAAGCGAGATTTTTTTAGGGGAAATGACCCCGTGACCCAGCCAAGTCACGTGACTCGCCGGCAGCCCATGGTCTAATTACGAAATGGCTTATGGTGCTCATTTAACACCTTTTGGTTCCATTTTCATGAAAAATGGGTTCAAATTTACAACGTGGGTTGAATTTTGTACCCATTATGATCGATTCCACACCCTGTGGGGAGTTAATCTACAACCTTTTATGCACAGCATCAACCAATTGATCATCCCTCGAGCAATCAATCATCGATGCTTCGTAATCACCTAACAGTCACTGATTCTCACCCTTTTGTCTACGTTTCAATGCTCTAAAGAAATCAGACCAGAATGTCGAGTTATATGTTGAAAGGATTTAATGCTTACCTAAACAACAATCAGTGTGAACTTAACACAAGTGCAGACTGTAAGAACTAATTTTTTTTTTTTTTTTTTATGGTCAGTTTTTATTCTTTTCTCTCTTGAAACAAATTATAACATAGTACAAATTACAAACATCATATGTAACGCTCACTGCAAATGTGATGACATTATAAATCAGTATAAATTTTTGTCTTACAAACGGCTTCAAAGGAAACTTACATAGTTAGTTTCTATACATCATTATTCGACACAAAAATTCATATTTTCAAAGAAAACATATGCAGTTGTATAATCCAATTTTTTTGTTTTAACAATGTAGCAACTTATACTTCTTTTATACTGTTGTCCTGAGAGAAAAATTTTCTCTCTTTGTTAACCCTACCCTACCCGACCTCTCCCTTATCCCCCCCCCCCCTCTTAACCGGTGGACGACTGGCTCTGGGTTCCAATTGTTTGTCTAATACTCAGGTTTTCCCATTTAGAAAAATGAATAGTGAGAGTTCCCCTCATTGCTGCCAATTTCCTTTCTTCTACTTTATCCCCTATTATACTATTCTTTATTTCATTAAAAGAGGGTGGTTTTTTAAGTTCTCTATTTCTATAAATCAGATATTTAACAAGAATTAAAACATGATTCATTAATTGATATTTTCCTTTATTTCTCTCCTCTTTCCCATACAAAATTTCCTCCAAACTACAGTTATGTATTTCAAAGTCTAAAAATCTCGTGCACATTCCCCACATTGATTGTGCAAATTCACAAGTATAAAATAAATGTTTGTATGTTTCTTCATCTGTTTCGCAAAATGAGCATAACTTAGTCGAGACAAGACCAAAACGGAAGAGGTGATGGTTTGTATATAATATATTATGTATAAGTTTGAACTGAAACTCTCTTAATCGACTGTTAAGTGTACACTGTCTTAGTCTTAAAAAGATGTTTTCTATTTCCTTACAGGAAAAACCATAGTTCCTTCCAATTCTCTCAAAAACCAAAGGTTTAAAATCATCTTTCTTTATTAATTGTACATAAATTTGTTTTGATTTTAGATCAGCTATATTAGTTGTTTTCTTCCCCAAAGTGAAATCAGTTCCAGAATTATTTTTTTCTTCTCCCTTTCTAAAATTAGTTTTCCAACAAACTGGTAAACAGGCATAAAAGTGCTTGATCTTTTCAATTTCATTTACTTCAACACCTAAATCGATAAAATGCCTGTCACATTTTAGTTTACCGTCGTTTTCCAGCATATGTTTTAATTTGTAAATTCCTTTGTCATACAACCTCTTATCGTATATACAACTTCCTTTATATCGAATAAGTTTATTATTAAAAATTACCACATCACCAATGTCTATACTCCTTATATGTCTCGTATTCACCCAATCTTCTAATAAATCCATATAAAATTGTGGAGCTGTCACTTTTAATAAACTTGGTATATAGTCACATGAAAATATCAAATCTCCACCCACGTGTTCAGTGACAAAGTTAAAATATTGTTTCCATTTCATGTCTTCATCTTTGTTTAGAAGTTTTTGAATTCACATAATTCGCTGCGATTTAACTTGTGCAGAAAAATTTAACATCTTTAACCCCCCTTGCTTATAGTCTAAGAACATGGTGTTTCTATTGATTTTATTTGTTTTTCCTTTCCATATGAAATCAAAAGTTAATTCGTCCAGTGAATCATAAACCCATTTTGGAACAGGAGTAAGTGACGCCCGATAAAGAACTTTAGAATAAATGTGCACCTTCAATAGTTGAATCTTACCCATAAGTGTTAAATCCCTTTGCTTCCAAAAATTTAAGAGTGTTTTTATTTTACTTAAGATTTCTTTATAATTTAGATCTTCTTTCTTGTGTTCATCGAGGGAAAAGAAAATCCCTAAAACCTTAAGAAAGTCAACTATTTCGCCAAAAGCAAAATCACAATCTAAACGTTGATATAAACCTAACCTTAATATTTTAGTCTTGTCGTTGTTTATTTTCAGTATCGGTTCAAGTGTAATGGAATTAGCGGTTCAAGTGTAATGGAATTACTTAAATACACAATCCTGCCTTCCGAATATCTTCCCTTTACATACACGTATAAGAAGACAATTATGTACTAGTTAGTAAAACAACACTTCTGCTAATTTCATTAAATTATCAAATAAAACCTTCGGTACAACCCCTTATTCTTGATCGGATAACTATCACACAAATAATATGCCCAAATGAAACATGATAATTCCCCTAACATGACTAAAATAGGTGAATTATGCTAATTTGTTTTCATTTGGCAGTACCTATATTGACACGATGCGCCATTGCTGTAGCGCATGCGCATATGCACTGACCAATCAGAGCTCGTCTGACTAAAATAGGGTGTAAAATTACATCCCTCAAATATACACCCTTGCGTATTTCCGTGTTTTACTCCCTAAAAGGTGTAATGGGGGCGCCCTATTTTTCCAATTTCGTTTTACTCCCCAAGAACACCTTTTATTTCTCTGTGTGTAGAGTCAAATTAAAACAAGTAAAAGGAAGAAAAATATCAATCAGGATATTGACCATGCTTTAAAAACCCATGCAGAATTGAGACGACAGTTGGCATCCTCATTTTTCTGATTCTGTGTTTCCTTGTTGAACAAAAACACCTTACATTTGCACATGTTCATTAATATCTAAATGGCTAGTTTCTATATCTTTGCAACTTTCTAAATCGGACATTCTCACGAGTATGAAATGAATTTGCCCATCCAAGCGTGACATTCGATCTTAAAGCCCCTCTAAAGTGTTTAGAGCCCCACAAATCTGATGGCAAATTCACTTAAATTGAATCATAATGTGAAAGACGATGTAATTAAAAACACATTTCTGCAATGATTGTCAAAACAAATGTGTTTTAAGTTGAATATTGTTGAAAGAATGTGTGTGTATTTTAGTAGTAATGAATTTCGTTTTGGGTACTTCCCATTTTACTTTCCTCACATTTCACCTAAATCTTAAAGGTAAAGACCAGTTTTGGTAACGCCTCCATTTCAAAATATGAAATGGAAGCTCTTATTTATAGCAATCATGTGAAAGAATATGTTTGGACTAATACGTGATGATACACATTTTGCCGGGACCGCCTACCAATTGATATATTTGGTAAATTATTATATCTATCTGGACTGGATAGATATAGGGTAGTTCCATATAAATCTTTCTGTGTACAGTGCTTTTTACTTTACTAAGACTTGGGCAAATTTCCTATCATTTTGATGATTCCAGAACCTTGCAGTACACACCAATACTTATATGCTAGGTGATCAACCTTTTTTGATCGATTCCACAACTTTTCTTTCACAATGCAAACACATGACCAGAACTGAACTATCCCAATAAACAAAATCACGTGAAAATCACGTCAATATCAAGGTATCGACTTGAGGAGGGTTACGTTCTTCAAACACCGGACATTTACGTAAATGAGTTATTATGTTTATTGCACTAGGTCACTTAAAACACACGTACACTAAATCACGCAATTGTCACTGCAATATTACTATTATAATAACGTGATTATCCCTACCTTGGAGACCATGGTTTGTAAACCTAATACAAACGTGTTTGTTTGGTTATGAAATTTCATCTTCATAAACGAAATTATCGCGTCACAGAAACACGTGAAGCGTTAGTGATAGTTTTAGTCAAAATATCTGCGTGAAATTCACGTGAATATTACGAGGCTGACTTGAGATGAATCATGTTCTTCATTCACGTGAAATTTACGTCGAAGAGGAAATATGTTACTGTAACTCGCGTTCAACCCAATAATTACGCAAATGTTACACAATAAATGAACCAAAATAATGACGTTCTCATCCCGTTTCTGAACATCGTATTTTGGATCTTCCATAAGTACGTCCAGGCGCGCCGGAAGCAGTTTGGGATTGGGGTGGGGTGGGTGCAAACATCCCAGTTGCAACTGGTCCATTTGATGAACCAGTTAATGCCAACTGGTAACCCTGGAAATTGAAATGGGCTAAATTATCCAGTTGATCCAGGCCAGTTAGAACCATTTGGTAAAATTTCCAACCAGTTGAACACTGGTACGTCTGTATTTCCAATGTAAAGGCATTGGTAATAAGTAGACTTACATAATTTAATTAATCGACATTTTTTCATATACTTGTATTTTATTGAAATTATTTTAGTTCATAGTTAATGTTTCCCTTATTCATGTTTAATTAAATGTTATTTATACGAAGTAGCGAAATGTCCTAATAACTGGTAATTTATATTTGTAGTATTTTCGAAATGAATTGCATATAACTAAATCATCAGTAATTAAGAGATATGCTGTAAATTCAGATACATTTTTTAAAAAACATAGATCTGCACGCACCCCATATTTAATATGCAAATTAATTGGTGTCAGCTGGTTCAACTGGAAATATGCCAACAGTCAGTTATCAACTGGTGAAATTAGAAATATTCCAACAGTCACGGGATTATCACCACGAAACTTAAATGGTAACTGTAAAACCATCAAGACACCCACAAATAACTCATATTTCACACCTACAAATCACAGAATACCCAGATTATATTAATAATCCGTTTGAGTCACGAGATCATCACCGCCGAACTGCTGACAAGTTTGACTACCCTTTAAATAGGTGTTTTAAGACACCTAATAATTACTAATTTTTCACATCTAAAAGTCGCGTGTGCTCAGCTTAGATTTATAATCCGTTTGAGTCACGAGATCATCACCGCAGAACTGCTGGCAACTTTGACTACCATTTAAATAAGTGTTTTATAAAGACACCTAATAATTACTAATTTTTCACACCTAAATATCACGGATTCACAGCTTAGATTAGTAATCAGTTTTAGCTACGTGATCATCACCAAGAAAGTTATTGTAACTTTGAAACCATTTAAACAGGTGTTTTAAGACACCTAATAATTACTAATTTTTCACACCTAAAAGTCACGTATGCCCGGCTTAGATTAATAATCCGCTTGAGTCGCGAGATCATCACCGCGGAACTGCTGGAAATTGTGTCTTCCATTTAAATACGTGTTTTAAGACACCTAATAATTACTAATTTTTCACACCTGAATATTACGGATTCACAGCTTAGATTAGTAATCAGTTTTAGCTACGTGATCATAACCAAGAAAGTTATGGTAACTTTGAAACCATTTAAAGAGGTGTGTAAGAAACCTCATAATTACTCATTTAATATAGCCAGAGATTCACGGACAGAACAATGAAACGATTAGCCGGTGTAAGTAACGATAACGATTAAATCTCGTTCAAAAGGCACCATACTTTAAAATCACTTAAAATACACTCCCAAAAGAGGTAACTTTTTAGTGTTTTGTTTATTGGGATACGTTTAATCTTTTTATCTAAACTTGGCTGAATAATTTCCTTTTATTACATTAAAAACGTCAAAGGAATAATGAATTCCTTTTGTATATCTACGTTTTACCAAGTGAATTGGCAAATTGTCTTTGTCACAATTTTGTATAAGCATAAGACATGTAAATTGGACTAATGATTTTGCAAGTGAATGACACAAAACCTTTAGCAATACATTATGTGAGACAGTGAACTCGTGTGAATTGCTAGAATACAGTCACCCATCTTAAAACTGTAACTGAAAAAACAAAACTTAGCTACATGAATAACTTCGGAACATGTAATTATAATACTCAATGAATGTCGTACATGAGTAATTCCATTAATTAGGGACCTACTTTTTAACATTTTTGGTGTCCCACTTACATGGGGAATCCATACGTATTTGTGGCTGTGAGTAAAGACTTAAATAGTGGAGTGAGATTGTAAAGTGATTTCCCAGCATAATATTACATCCTCTTACCTAGAATCACTTAACCAGCTCACTCTACTAATTAAGTCTTTATTAAGAGCCACAATTACGTGTGGGTTCCTTATGCAAGTTGAACACCAAAAATGTCACAAAGTGGGTCCCTAATTTATGGAATCACCCACATGCATGAACAATTTGAAAGAAAAGTTATTGATCAAGTTAAAGCGAAAATCCTCATGATAAATTAATACATCCATGAAAATGACGTAAACACGCAAACAAGGCTCAAGCCTGTGGAGCATGTTATGTACATGAACTTTTCTGAAATGACGTTGGTGAACAAATTAAAAATAAGTGATAATCAATAATATGCTTTACAGCAAAATAATACTGACGTAATTCAATCTGAACTATTAAAATGTCATAAGGTTAACATACAACGCAAAGCAAACTTCTAGTGAGAATGATACCGGGTAAATACTGACGTAATTCAATCTGAACTATTAAAATGTCATAAGGTTAACATACAACGCAAAGCAAACTTCTAGTGAGAATGATACCGGGTATGTGTGTAAAGAAATGAAATGGTTGTATTGTGTGCTCCATTATATTAGTACTTCAAAGCTTTCTGAATAGCATGAATACAAATCAAGTTTGAATATACTTGCAGTGACCGTCAGAAAAACATTTGACGATTCAAATTGAGTGAAACTTTTATAAAAAATTAGGTTAGTCCGTCATTCTACGTCTATAAGATATATGGTTCAGAATTTTGGCAAAGATGCACGTTTGACTGTAATGAGGATAGCAACGACTCGACAAAGTTTGATTTATAATTATGATGTTATTGAATAAGCTTATTTATTTTATTATAATTACACTGTTACTCAATGAAATAGGTTTATCTGACTAGAAAATATTTGTATAAACAATTACTAATACTTTGGATAGACAGTGACTTTGACATCACTATCATTAACTTTAACTCAGCATTTAATCTCAAGTTGAACTAATATTTTTCTATAGTCCCTATGTTAAACAAAATTATTCAATGATTGTTGAAATAATTTGTTTAATTGACTTTATCCATAGGTGAGTTTATTTGATATGCAGTAATTCTATGAAAATTTGATCTTACAAAATTGTGTTTAAGCAAAAAAAATGTACTTTCATTAGTGTACATAATGGTTAATTGGTTTTGTAGTATGGAATTGTTATAGTTGAAGTATAGTAGAATAGATTGAATTTCACGATTTATTATACAAATAATACGCAGCAATGAGGGCATTAGTATAAAGAATAATCTACACGAGGTACCTTTGGAACAGTTTAACACGCCCGATGCGATAGCCGAGGGTGTCTCGACTGTTTTGAAGGTACCGAGTGTAGGTAAATTTACTTATTCCCGAACAAAATGATGTGTATTATTTTTGTTATTAGATTATGTTTTATTTGTTTTTATAAAATGATGTTTTATAACATGATTTTGATAATGACTGGTCATTATCCAAATTACGCGTTAGGCAAAATAAATGCCTGGTCACGCTTTCAACCAATCATTTGATTAGGATTCACGTGATCTCCTAATCTCAATAAATGAATCACACGTAACCGCGCATGACCAATCATTTGATTAGGATCTAGGAGTGAGTTGTATAAACTAAGTTATTTAAGCAGTGTATATTTCTGACTAGAGAAATTCGTTGATATGGAAAAAATTGAAACGTGAAATAGAATAAAGAAATGCTACTTTGAACTTGATTTAAAAGAAATGAACAGAAAAAGAAACATAAATGAATTAAATAATTCTAAATTGAAATTTTAATAGAAATTCGTCTCCAAGTAAGCATATTTAGTTTAAGCCCATCTGCACTAGATTTGTCATGAGGGATTAGACCTCCCTGTGTGGTCACTGACAGGTGGTTATCTTATCAAATCAGCTCTCAATCAATATAAGAAAAAAGGGATCATGGAGGACCAACAGGTACCCCTTAGGCATTTTGTGCTATATAGAGGGCGGAAGTAGCTACAAGTAGCAAAGTCCCGCATTAAGAGTAGTTATTTAAATAGCAATCTCTCCTACCTACTGCCAATCGAAGAGGGCGCATTATACAGAATTCAGAAGACCAGTGAGAAGTCACACTGGGTCCAGACAAATCGGAGGTCATAATGTGTAGGGCTCACACACATAATACGGGAATCCCATTTACTCCTGTGTTAAGTTGACGATATACAACAAGTCTTTAGAATAGTGTGCCTTATATGGGAATATTTCCGACTCAAACTTTGGAAATACACGGAGATAATATAGACCCTTTCAAAGTACATAAAGACAAGTCTACGCCAGCCTACGGGTAAAATCGAGAGGTCTATGGCTATTAAACATCATTTACGATGTTAAAAATATTATTCTACTTGTAACTCACTTGATCCAGGATTAGCTGTTCAGTCTTGAGACTGTTGTTCCTATCCATGGTTTCCTTTGGTTGGGGTTGTCATCATATTACAAAAGACAGTTACTTTATGTATATGAATTTCTTTAATGAATTTATATTAAATAAATATTGTTTGTCATGTGGGTGTTCTTGAATGCCCAAAATGAAAAGAAACCTCAAAGATGTAGTGGTTATATAGACCGTCAATTCTTGAATTTCTGTTAAGTTTGATAGACGGTGTGAGAGAATAATATTAATCAAATTGTTTTTACTCGGGGGTAAAAAAGATGTGCTTCCTATGAGGATTTACAACATGTACCACCGTGGAAGGGGTTAACTTTGAAACACAGAAGAAACAAAGCGATTCTCATTTTTCATTATATTAAGTACCAGAATTGAGATTAATTTAAGAAAAACTATGTTTGTTTGTCTTGCCACATTTGCACCGTTTTTCTTACTCCGATCCTACTCTCCCCCCCCCCCCCTCCTTATAGACAGTCTTTCACTCTCATTTTCCCGGCCTTCCTTTTGTCTCATGTCATTCTCTTTATATCCGTTCTTTTACCTCGATAGTCACTTTTCCCACATTAAAACTCAAAGGAATAGAATTTTCCTAATCTTTCCTTTCCCTCCCATCATTTCGTCTTTTCTCTCTCTTTCTCTCTCAAATACCAATGTTGTCTTTACTCTTTCCTCTCTCTCCCACTGTCTTTTTTATAACCACACTCTCATCTCTGTCTCCCTGACCTCTCTCTTTCTATGTATATCTTTCCCGAGTGAAATAACTTTCCTGATTGTTACCAGCCGAAACGTTCTTTGTGTAATATTCATGTGGTATTATCAAAAATGTTAAAGGGTGCATTGCCTTGTCCACTATCCCCCACTGAAACACACACACATACACGCACACGCAAACATACAATTAGATGACTATCATGGACGTTCCCCGATTAGGGACAAAAGCGAATTGTAAAACTGTTTGTATTTTGACCGTTCATTTAATCAATGACAAGATTCAGACGCCTATCAATGCCCGCACAGCAGCACATCAATATTAATCTGTTCTTGAAAGATATTTATAACATGAAATAAAACCGTCTCATAGCATTGAGAGAGATATATATTGTATATTCATTTACTAATAATGTAATAGTATATTTCAATAAAGGCATTAGAATAAATACAATTCATGGTTTCAACATTTTTATTTCTTGTATGAAACTTTGATGAAGGATATTATTATCCGAAGCCACACACTTCCTCTCCCTAGCACACAAAAATCAACTGAAGAAATGTAAAAAAAAATACTATTATTGATATTTGTTGAATTTCCTTATCACGTAATAATAAAATGAAGCTTGCGGGGGAGATAAGGTTTTGATATTCCCTTTCTTTGTATCCTTTTTTTTAACGAAATGAAGCCAAGGAAATAAAAGGGTTTGGGTTATTTTTTGGTACCTATCGTATTTCGTAAACATGATGTTTTAAAAGAATTTAAAAAAAAAAAATCTTATTCCCTCATTTCTAAACATATTTAGTGAGACTGATAAACGGGTAATCAACTACCATGGAAATAGGTGTCAGGCAAACAATGATCACATGATAATGACAAGATAATAAATGAAAAGTGTCTCAGGCATCATTGAAATGATTGAGAACATTGCACAATATTCAATCTTTGCATGTGACTTCTTAAAACGAAAGGTTCGGAAATACTTTTAGCAGGAAATCGAACGTAGGCTTTTTAATTATATGATATGAGACCTTAATTATTACAGTTTTGTATCAGACCATTTTTATTTATTTTGTATTCAAAAGCTTGAACGGCCATCTAGACTAAGCTATATCTTTTAGATATTAGGCGGATGTCTCCTGCCAGGTTCTTTAATTAGGCTTCAGCATTTCGGACTCGTCTGGCCTTGTCTGCAGCTCGGCGTCCCCGAAGGCGCTTTGCTAGGTCCTCATGTCTTCGAAGTGCTTCAGGGTTAACCTTGTCGGAGACTGATCGGCGAGCTCGGCGCTTCTTGGCTTCTGCTGCTCGTCGACGTCGGAGGTTAACCTAGTAGATGATTTAAAACAAAATGAGTTTTGTATTCGACAATCCATTTTGAAAGTTTGTAATGACTTATTTTGTCTATGTTTATGTCAAACTAAAACTAAATTAAAATGTTGTTGTTTTTTGGGAATAATTCTTTCGTTAAAATTGCCACACAGATTTTTCAGAGATTCCATTCTACCATGAGGATGTCTAGTTTTACTTGTTTTGTTAACTATTAAATTGCATGTGCCACATACTGATACCTGACAAATAGATAAGAAATAAATGGTGATGAAATGATATCACTGACTAGAGCATGCATCAATCTCCGAAACATGTTTTGCTTTTGTAAAGTAGGCACTGTTTGTGTTTAGGTTAAATTTTGAAACATCAAACCCCTTGGCACATTGGGAAATTAGTTCAATGTAGGAGAGAAACTTACCGGCATCTCTTGGATAGCCTGGATGTAGTAAAGACCTGAATCTGGAAATTGCAAACAGAGGTTTTGACAAATTTAGAGGGATATTCTGCGCAGTCTCAATGTGCGGTCATGATTTGCTTACACCGGGCTTGGTGGGAATACTAGTCTGGCGTATAGCAAACTGAATGTCTCGTTAAACAATACGCTCCCGGAAATTCTTTGACTGAGGGATGCTTTTCCCGTTTTCTTTTCTTGTTTATGGGGTGATTGAAGACGGAGCTGTGCATTACATAAGACTTCTGGGTCGTGAAAATAAAGACTATGCCAGGGGGGCGTTTCACAAAACGTGTCATCAGTGACTAATGACAGTTTTGCTTCTGATTGGTTATCAGCAGATTTGTCACTGATGTTTGTCATTTGTCATTTAAAACGGCTTTGTGAAACACCCCCATGTGTTGATGTCATCCGTTATGAATACCCTACAATGGTGTATAATTCCTGAGGAGAACACCTGCTAATGTGTCTTTAAAGACTAATAAAGAAAATAAATGGCTTTAGATTGCAATTCATTACTTTTGTTCTTATTAATATCATTGTCATTATTTTTATTTTCTTTGATTATTTATTGAGCCGGGCTCATTTATTATTATTATTGTTGTCCAATTTTGTTCAAAGCGCTTTGAAATTATTGTGGGAAGCGCTTTATAAACAAATTTAAAAATAAATAAACTACAAAACTGGGAATCCAGTCTGCATATATCACTTGTTGCTATATCGGACATGCCTGGGACAAGCATTTAAGATTTCAAGAACAACCTTTGTTTAAAAGTATGCATACAAATTTGAATATGTTAGATAACAGGTCTACTGCATCTTGTATTAAAGCAGGAAACATACTCATGGCTGGATCGGAACAGTAGTATTGTCGATCGTTGCAGCAGTCTTCAAACCGTTCACAAGCAGCATCACAGTAACAGTCCACAGATCGACACTGGCTACCGGTACAGGAGCATTCAATATTTTGGCAGGTACCTTCAATGGATTCAGATGGCCAGTAGGAATACGTTTGCCATTCTGACCAGTAATCAGATGAGCTTCCGTAGTCTACAATGTATAAGAAGAAGACATTTTAACAGCCATATTACTGTCTCGTGTCAGCCGTTTCTTTTTTTGGTAATAAAGGAAAACTTGTCAATAATATTGGACCCGAAACAAAGAGATTTGAGAAAAATTCAATTCACAATCACTATCATAGAATCAAAGTGTCAGAGTATCTATTGCTATATAGAATCATTCAATTTTAAATAGACTTTAATTTGTAAGTAACCCTTGTCCATTATCCTTTGGTATTGAAAAACATGTATAAACAAATTGTATTCATACGGGTGGCTTACTTTGTTCTATCAGATCTACTAGTCAATAACATCTCTTTAAAGCAAGATTAAAGCAAGCATTACTACAAATACTTTTAATTAAGCAGTCACAAGAAACTTCGGAAAAACGAGTATTTTCATATGATTAGAAAACGGGGAATAATGCACGGTGTATATGGGGTTCTCAACGTTCAATTCGAAGCAGTGTGTTCGAAAGGCATCTACTTTTTTGTGCAAAATAACGATTTGGGTTCTTTAATTAAAAAAGGACATTCTTAGTGTCAAATTAAAGAGTCTTGCACTGGAATTTAGGAGGGATTGCAGTTTGTCTTGCTGCTGTTTGGTGAGTCCAAATAAAATAGAATTACACAAATCTAAGCGAGATGAGGGTAATGCATGGATTAATTGTTCACATGCTTGTTGAGTCAAAGATTTGTGCATGAATCCAAGGTTCCGCAGTTGATATCTCACACACTTTGATATACTTGATACACGTACTGTGCGTAATTCGCTTTTTCAAAGTGTTCGCCGCCTGTCGACTGTTGAACACTTTTGTAAGACTAAACTTACCTTCGCAATATTCTTCGTCCTCATTATATTGGCAGTCTTGCATCCCATCACAACGCCAATAATCAGGTATACAAACACCGTCCCAACATTGGAATTCATCGGGCGTGCAACCTTTGAAGATATGAAACAAAAATCTGTAGTTAGTTGTTCAATTATTAGCAGACATGGCGCACTAAAATGTTCGTTACTTCGCTTGACATATTCTTACTGGAAATCACAAGTACTGAAAAGCACAAAAGACACAATATACGGGACTACACACAATGTGAGATATAATAATTGAGTGCAAGGGTGTGTGAAAGAGCAATCCTTTTAAAGTAACATTGTTCATATGAGAGAAAATGGTGCTTAGGTAGTGACTTTCAATGATAGATGTACAATTACAGATAATCTGAAAGTTTGAGTTAAAAATAAATATTAGGAAAAGCTGATCTGATCGATTCCTTAATTCTCCCAACTATATTATTACAATTTAATTACATTTTAGGTGTACGCAAATCGTCATAAAGCCTTGAATTAGCTCTATATACCTTTCCAGACATTTAAGTATTGACAGATTTTATATAGCCTGTTGTATTACTTATTCTGAAGAAAAAACGGTTGGGGAGAATTCAAAAATGGTTGGGAGAATTTACTGTTTATCACTGCTAGAAGGTGTTGCACAGTGACTCCTTCATAGAAAACCATAAATATCTTTGTGGTTTTAGAATTTTCTCAGGCAGTAGAAGGATCATAATAGGTAACATTTCATACAAACATTACACAGTTTTTCATCAACCTTCAACAATGTTACAGATTCACTTTGCGAGTCTTTTCTGCTATAATGTTTTTACGCATTTTATTGAATAAATGGAAACCTTACAATAAATTATTCTTCTTTACCAGAACTAAACCTTTCTTTTAGTCTCACTCACCATCAGTAGATGACCAGGGGTACGGCTCCGGTGTCCAGCCTAAACAAATCAATAATACAAATAGAGAAGATAAACAGAATCAAACTGGACTTCATCTTTTGTGATCATATCAAAAGGTCAGACAGGACAATCAACGGAGCAAAATCCATAGTTTGTCTTTCTAAACCCACTCATTATCCGTGTTATGTGAAATAGTATTATTCTTCATGCAATTAATTCACGGCCCATGTACAAAAATCCGTTATGGTGACCATACCTTTTCATCGATTACCCCCACACTCTTGAATGAACTCCCCATATTCAATATGAAAGAATATTTGTATAAACTATTTGTGCATGTTCCCTATTAAATCTTACTTACCCATGTATGACGACTCAGAATTCCAACCTAAAACAAATATGACGAACAATTTTATCTTTTAGATATTCTTTGAGAAACTGGAAACAAAAACACCCCATATTCCAAATTTTCCATCCATTGAATCTTTCAAAACCCTTCTCAAACCCGACCTTTTAATCAGTTATATTATACTGGAGGCGCACACAAGTAGTAAATTCCATACAACTGATTTTTATTGTATTGCCAATATTTCATGTTATTTTGTTGCTTTTAAGATATTGAACATGTTGAATAATTAAACTTAGTAAAAAAAAATACCACCTGTGTGCTTAGAAACACCCGTATTATACGCCCTTAAAATGAAATTATTATTATCATCATAAAAATTTCAAATGCCAGAGAAGAAAAAGACAAGGCATAGAAAGCGTAATGTAGAGAAGTGGAAACAGGATGAAAAAAGAAAAGATCCGTCAACACATCTGCCACTCCACACTTGAAAAAGAAAATCGTCTGTAAGATTAATTTAAATACTCTTTTGTACTGCCTATCGAAATCCTGTTTAGGTAACGTAATTTGTCGTTTCAACGTTCGAAAATTGAAACAAGTGAAGTCCAAGGCTATTGGGCTTGCCTTAAGTTGACTTTTCAATGTTTTTGGAATCCTGTTTGTTGATATGAAACGATAGCAGTTTGAAGCAAGTAGTATCAAAATAACTTATCTAATTGAGCATTCTTGTTGAGCAGTCACTGTGGCTCACAAGCCCTCATGTTGGACTACAGCTTTGAAAAAAACCTTCCATTTGTCATAAGAAAACCCAAACCGATCATACTCTTTAGATATTTCAAGGGATATTTGTTAACAAAGCGCAGTCGTTTTGGAGACTTGGGGGCCCAAACAGAGCTAGTACCCTAATGAATCTTACCACCAAAGAGAAGCATACTTCAATTAAACTATTTAGAGCTAGTACCATAATGAATCTTACCACCAAAGAGAAGCATACTACAATTAAACTATTTAGAGCTAGTACCCTAATGAATCTTACCACCAAAGAGAAGCATACTACAATTAAACTATTTAGAGCTAGTACCCTAATGAATCTTACCACCAAAGAGAAGGATACTACAATTAAACTATTTAGAGCTAGTACCCTAATGAATCTTACTACCAAAGAGAAGCATACTACAATTAAACTATTTAGAGCTAGTACCCTAATGAATCTTACCACCAAAGAGAAGCATACTACAATTAAACTATTTAGAGCTATTCCCCTGATGAATCTTACCACCAAAGAGAAGCATACTACAATTAAACTATTTAGAGCTAGTACCCTAATGAATCTTACCACCAAAGAGAAACATACTACAATTAAACTATTTAGAGCTAGTACCCTAATGAATCTTACCACCAAAGAGAAGCATACTACAATTAAACTATTTAGAGCTAGTACCCTAATGAATCTTACCACCAAAGAGAAGCATACTACAATTAAACTATTTAGAGCTAGTACCCTAATGAATCTTACCACCAAAGAGAAGCCTACTATTTAGAGCTAGTACCCTCATGAATCTTACCACCAAAGAGAAGCATACTACAATTAAACTATTTAGAACTAGTACCCTAATGAATCTTACCACCAAAGAGAAGCCTACTATTTAGAGCTAGTACCCTCATGAATCTTACCACCAAAGAGAAGCATACTACAATTAAACTATTTAGAGCTAGTACCCTAATGAATCTTACCACCAAAGAGAAGCATACTACAATTAAACTATTTAGAGCTAGTACCCTAATGAATCTTACCACCAAAGAGAAGCCTACTATTTAGAGCTAGTACCCTCATGAATCTTACCACCAAAGAGAAGCATACTACAATTAAACTATTTAGAGCTAGTACCCTAATGAATCTTACCACCAAAGAGAAGCATACTAATATTAAACTATTTAGAGCTAGTACCCTAATGAATCTTACCACCAAAGAGAAGCATACTAATATTAAACTATTTACAGCTAGTACCCTAATGAATCTTACCACCAAAGAGAAGCCTACTATTTAGAGCTAGTACCCTCATGAATCTTACCACCAAAGAGAAGCATACTATTTAGAGCTAGTACACTAATGAATCTTACCACCAAAGAGAAGCATACTATTAAGAGCTAGTACCCTAATGAATCTTACCACCAAAGAGAAGCATACTACAATTAAACTATATTAAACTCACTATCGCAATAAGCTTCATCCTCCTGATTTGAACAGTCTGGAATCTGATCGCAATACCAGTAACCGGGTATACACGAACCGTCCCAACATTGGAAGTCATCGGGCGTGCAACCTTTGAAGATATGAAATAAAAATCTGTAGTTAGTTGTTCAATGATTGGCAGACATGGCGCACTAAAATGTTCATTACGTAGATTGACATATTCTTACTGGAAACCACAAGTAATGAAAAGCACGAAAGACACAATATACGGGACTACACATAATGTGAGATTGGTTGTCAACTATTTCTAGATGAAAATTGAGTGCCATGGCGTGTGAAAAAGGAATCCTTTTAAAGGGACTTAGTAACATTGTTCATATGAGAGAAACCTTTCTTTTAGTCTCACTCACCATCAGTCGACGACCAGGGGTACGGCTCCGGTGACCAGCCTAAACAAATCAATAATGCAAATAGAGAAGATAAACAGAATCAAACAGGACTTCATCTTTTGTGAGCAAATCAAAAGGTCAGATAGGACAATCAACGGAGCAAAATCCGTAGTTTGTCTTTCTAAACCCTCTCATTATCCGTGTTATTTGACAACTATTGATTTTTTGATTAGAAAATGGATGTAATTTTTTTTGCACATTATTGCAAATATTTATTTTTATCAAAAGGGACTCATTCTGGCGAAGACATCATTGTGTCATTTTATTCATTTTAATAAAAATGTCAATATTCATATAAATATAGACTACGCTTAAACTATTGTCAGGATATGGAACTCTAAAAACAAATAGTTCTGATTCTCCAGAAAGTGCAAGTTATCATATTTTGGAGACTCTGATTTAAACCTAGTCTCTTAAATGAGGAAATGAGGTATACTATTAATAATGCTTGATGAAATTACCCGTAGAAAAAACCGTGAACAAATATTTGTATAAACTATTTGTGCATGTTTCCTAATCTTACTCACCTGTGTATGATGACTCAGAATTCCAACCTAAAACAAATATGACGAACAATTATATCTTTTAGAAACTGTATGGAAAAAAACTTTAAAAAAATTCCAAACAATTACAACGATTAAATTAATTATTATATTGCGCTTGCCTTAGGTTGACGTTTGAATGTTTTTGCTATCCTGTTTGTTGGTATGGCTTTATACAGCCCTCATGTTGGACCAAGCTTTGAAAAAACCTTCCATTTGTCACAAGAAAACCCAAATCAAGAATACTATTAAGAGCTAGTACCCTAATGAATCTTACCACCAAAGAGAAGCATACTATTAAGAGCTAGTACCCTAATGAATCTTACCACCAAAGAGAAGCATACTATTTAGAGCTATTTCCCTGATGAATCTTACCACCAAAGAGAAGCATACTACAATTAAACTATTAAGAGCTAGTACCCTAATGAATCTTAACACCAAAGAGAAGCATACTACAATTAAACTATTTAGAGCTAGTACCCTAATGAATCTTACCACCAAAGAGAAGCATACTACAATTAAACTATTAAGAGCTAGTACCCTAATGAATCTTACCACCAAAGAGAAGCATACTACAATTAAACTATTTAGAGCTAGTACCCTAATGAATCTTACCACCAAAGAGAAGCATACTATTAAGAGCTAGTACCCTAATGAATCTTAACACCAAAGAGAAGCATACTACAATTAAACTATATTAAACTCACTATCGCAATAAGCCTCATCCTCGTGATTTGAACAGTCTGGAATCTGATCGCAATACCAGTAACCGGGTATACACGAACCGTCCCAACATTGGAAGTCATCGGGCGAACAACCTTCACAAATATATATATATAATAAAGTATTTTAGTTATGTGTTCACCAATACAAGGCAAAGAATTGAACAAGATACTTTTTACTATCACTTGAAAAAGAACCTAGGTAAATATCGTCGAAATGTCTGAGCTAAATTAAAAAAAAAAAAAAAAATCAAATTACAAGTAATGAAACTTCTCTCCTTTAACAGCTGCGTCATCAGAAAAAACACACACCCACACGCACACACACACACACACACACACACGAACGTGTTTATAAAGATATATATATGTGTGTGTGTGTATAAATAGATATATATGTGAGGAAGTTTTGTGTGAGTGTTCTAACACTTCTTTTTAAAAAAATGTTGAATATATATTTAACATTTTATTACTTGGATGGGATTGAAAATATTTCATTCTTTGGCCAGTGCATCGTGGTGCATGGTGTTCATTTCATTTATACCATGAATTCAAATTACAATTTCAAAGAAGAAAATATCAATGGTTTAAGCTTCATCTCTTGATTTCAAGTGGGAATGGACCAATGTTGATATCAATATCGCTATTCATATCACGAAATTAACTTACCAGAGTACGACGGATAGTCTGTAAATTAAATCGATAAATTCAGTTCACACGATCAATTAGTATGATCGTATTGGTTAAATTTCACACATTTTGGGGTCTAAAATTACATTCATAGCAATTGTAGGTTCTAAAAGGGCACTTTAAATATCATAGATACGAATAAGAGCAATAACCGTGCACTTTGAAGGCATTCGCGATCTGAAAACAGAACTTAACTATTCCTTCAATTAAAACAATTGAAATAAAAGTCCTTGGGGGAGCTCTTTTCTTCACTATGACCAGTTCAAAAAAAGTTCTTTTATGTGTATACATACGGGACCCTGTCTTAATATTTCATTCTATGAAGTATCTTAATAGTATTACATCAAGCATTATTTGGAAACTTTGAAGAATATTTCAGTTATCGGCCAGTGCAGCGTTATGCGCAAGGTTTATTACGATTTCTAATAAATACCAATACCAAAAAAACAAATAAGGATTTTTTTTTTTTATCAATGGGTTATGTTTTTAAACGTCTGATGCAAAATGTGGAAATGTTGATATTCATATCACGACATAAGCTTACCAGAGTACGGCGGGTAGTCTGCAAATTAAAAATGAGGAACGTTTTAGTAAACTTATAAACAATCGTAAGTTAACGGATTTTGCCTTAATCTAAAATTCCTACAATGAACATTGTTAAATATTCAAAATAGGAGCTGAAACAAGAAAAGAAACTAACAATACTAATAATGTTAATTGTAATAATAATAAGAAAATAATTGTGAAATAATATCATGCATTTTCGAGAGGAATGGAGCAATGTTGATATTAAAATCTTGAAATCAACTTACCAGAGTACGAAAAGAAGTCTGAAAATTATAAGAAAAAAATTCAATGAACTCATTAATAACCATTACTCAACTAGGCCAACAGTACCATAAAAATTACTTTGTTATATTCGAGTGTCTCTATTTGAAAGGAGAAGAACCTGTTCTTGATTTTAGCAGTAGAACATGTGCCATTTGCTCTATTATAGACACACACACACACATACACACATACATATATATATATGAGTGCGCAAGCGTGTGTGTTAACACTTTTATGAAAATAATTAGTTAATCATATAACATTTAACATTATAAGGCAAATATGAAGAATATTTCAGTTATCGGCCAGGTCAGCGTTATGCGTTAGGTTTATTATGATTTCTAATACCATACATCCAATTTACTCTTTCAAGGAACAAATAAGAATTTTTTTTTTTATCAATGAGTTATGTTTTTAAACGTCTATATATGGAAAATTGAGAGATATTGATATTCATATTATGACATTAGCTTACCAGAGTGCGACGGGTAGTCTGCAAATTAAAAGAAGGAACGTTTTAGTAAACTAATAAACATTCGTAAGTTAACGGATTTTGCATTAATCTAAAAAACCTACAATGAACATTGTGAAATATCCAAAATAGGAGCTAAAACAAAAAAGGAAACTAACAATACTAATAATATTAATTGAAATATTAATAAGAAAATATTGTAAAAAATTATCATGCATTTTCGAGAGGAATGGAGCAATGTTGATATTAAAATCTTGAAATCAACTTACCAGAGTACGAAAAGAAGTCTGAAAATTATAAGAAAACAAATTCAATGAACTCATTAATAACCATAACTCAACTAGGCCAACAGTACTATCGAAATTCCTTTAAAAAAGCGCTTGGTCTATTATACGGGGATCCGTTGGGTGCAAAGAGCTTTCCCTATGGTACGTACAGTTGTGATCTATCATTCCATTCAGATACAAATCACCTGGAATCAGCGATACAACATAGACCTGCTATGAACTCGTACGTATATATTTTGATTGAAGGAGCACAGTATAGTATATGTGTATATGTGTGTATGTGTGTATGTGTGTGTGTGTATGTAAACCTATGTATATATATATATATAGAGAGAGAGAGATATACGTATTTTATATATACTTATATATATATATATATGTATACCCATATTTATAAATATTTATATATTTACTGTATACATATATATTGAAGGTACGTTATGAACACGAAATTATCTTACCAGAATCATACGAATGGTAGTCTGAAAATAAAAAATATGAAATTCAAAATATTCACTCAGATTATCATTTGACTATAGCTAAAAAGTTCTTATAGTGATGTCAAACTTTGTTTCAAAATAACTTGTAATAATATAAACATTTAAAATCCTTGTTTACTGTGATGAATTATAAATGGCAGGGTTCCTTAACATGTCACATACATCAGCTCCTAATTCTCTACAGAACTACTTCGTATGGATATCATTTTCCCCTGTCATATTGTTATATTCGAGTGTCTCTACTTGAAAGGAGAAGAACCTGTTCTTGATTTTAGCAGTAGAACATGTGACATTTGCGTCATTATACACACACACACAACACACATAATATGAGTGCGCATGCGCGTGTATTATCACTTTTAAGAAAATAATTAGTTAATCATATAACATTTAACATTACTTGGAAATTTGGAGAATATTTCATTCATCGGCCAGTGCATCGTGGTGCATGATGATGTTATTTTTTGTTGTTGATACTATGAATCAGATAAACAGTTTTAAGGAACAAATGTGGGATACTTCATCAATGGGTTAAACTTCATCTCTGAATTTCAAGATGAATGGAGCAATGTTGATATTACTATCGCGAAATTAACTCACCAGAGTACGACGGGTAGTCTGCATATTAAAAGAAGAAAAATCAATAGAACCATTAATAACCATTACTAAACTAAGCTTGCAGAGCGCGCTAATTGTTGTACGGGGATGCAAAGAGCAAAACAAGTATAATACATATATATACGGACATATCTATATTCATATATTTTCGTATATACCGTATACATATATAATGACGATACGTTAAAAACATGAAATTAACTTTTCAATGATATACGACGGGTAGTCTGAAAAGAGAAAATAATGAAATTCAAAATATTCACTAAAGATTATCATTCAACCATTAAAAGTGATCTTGTATGGATGCCAAACTTAGTTAAAAGATAACTTGTAATCAAATAAAATAAACAAATTATCTTGTGCTTCCTTGAATTATAAATGGCGGGATAAATTAACTTGTTACCAACATGAGTTACTCCTCTAAAAAAAATACTTAATACGAATATCACTTTTTCCTTCAAATTGGAATTTTCGAATGTCACTTTTTAAAAGAAGAAAGTCTGTCTTTGACTTTGGCAGATGGAACATGTTGCATGTGCATCATTATACAAATGTACATGTACATATATACAGTGCGTCCCAGAAAAAACGAAACCGAGAAGTATCGATGTTTTATCATAACTTAATCACAACCATAATTAATGAATGATACATATTTGGAAAGCTTAGTCCTCTTTCAGTTGATGCTACTCACGTGATGCATATTTCACGCATAAGTGATTAAAAGCAATTTGAAGGAAGGAAACCAAAAACTAATTTGGCGGGCGGTATCTGAATTTCAAAGAAAATATCATATTTCTAGAAAGTTCATTTTCTGCTCTTTCATATGATACCTTAATGAAGAAAAATGAGCCAGGAATAACAAAGTTCTGTTTGTTTAAAGTAGCCCTTACATTTTCATTATTTTAACAAACGAATTCGTTTTCACTGGGTGCCTGCCGTAGCAAAAGGCAGATTTGACAAAAGACTTAACTCCGTTTCGTTGACAATCAGCCATGCATGAAGACTCTCGTCTACGGCTGATTGTCAACGAAACGGAGTTAAGTCTTTTGTTAACTTCGTTTATTGATACGGCAGGCACCCAGTGAAAACGAATTCGTTTAATAAAATTATGGAAATGCAAGCACTACTTTAAACAAACAGAACTTTGTCATTCCTCGCTCATTTTTCCTGATTGAGGTGTCATATGAAAGGGCAGAAACTCAACTTTCTAGAAATGTGAATTTTTCTTCGAAATTCAGATACCGCACGCCAAATGTCTTTTGGGTTTCCTTCCTTCAAATTGCTTTTAATCACTCATGCGTGAAATATGCATTATCTGAGTAGCATCACATGAAAGAGGAGACTCTAAGCTTTCCAAATATGTATCATTAATTAATTATAGTTGTGATTAAGATATGATAAAAAAACGTCGATACTTCTCGGTTTCGTTTTTTCTGGGACGCACTGTATATGCGCATGCGCGTGTGTTAACACTTTTTTAAAAAAAGGATGTGTTTTTCTTCAGATAATATTAAACATTACTTGGAATATTTGGGGAATATTTCATTCATCGGCCAGTGCATCGTGGTGCATGATGATTTTATTTTTGTTGTTGATACTATGAATCAGATTATCAGATTCAAGGAACAAATGTGGGATATTTCTTCAATGGGTTAAGCTTCATCTCTGTATTTCAATATAAATGGAGCAATGTTGATATTACTATCGCGAAATTAACTCACCAGAGTACGACGGGTAGTCTGCATATTAAAAGAAGAAAACTTCAATAGAACCATTAAAAACCATAATAGAACTCAGCTTGCAGTAATATCAAAATGCCCAACACAAAGCGCCGTGGATGTTGTACGGGAAACCGTCGGGGTGCAAAAAGCTTTTCAAATGGTAGGCAGCTGCACTATACTTGTATAAATTGATCTTACGATAAACTCACCATCGCAATTAGCTTCATCCTCGTGATTTGAACAGTCTGGAATCTGATCGCAATACCAGTAACCGGGTATACACGAACCGTCCCAACATTGGAAGTCATCGGGCGAACAACCTTCACAAATATGGAAGTGTTTTAGTAGTAAGATCAGTATGATAACGAGACTAGTACGAAGGTCTAATATGACAACACATCCATATTATAGAGAGGAGGCGCGCCGAAGGGTGATAGCAGCGGAGGCAAATCTGATGATCAAGATATTTATGATTGAAAATCGAAATTTTGCGTTTGCCAAACGGTTTTCATAATCCAACAGTCTATTAGGGAATACGAGTATAGTAAAACCGGTGACTCAAAGATTTTTACTCTTTTTAGAAATTTCTTGATCATTTTAAAGCGAATTTTGTTAATGGCTTAAATATAACACCATATCACAGACACTTTTAACACGTAGAGCCGTGCATCACAAATTTAACATTCTTAAACAATCCCTTTAAAGCAGTCGATATCCCTTTTATATGCCGCATTTAAACACAAATCTACAAAAAAATCTTATTTATTTCATTTATTTTGTTGTTTTATTTCATTTCTTACTACAATTCAACCATTTTGACCCCCAAAAAACAACCAGAGACCCAATAAGTTGTGTTTGATCTATTTTTAGGAAAAATGACATTTCCATCTGTTTTGTAAACAAATCACAAAAATAAGCGATTTTCGGGCTGACATGCAAAGACAAAAGGTCACGTGACCTTGTAACTGTAGGTCCGATTTTTTTTTTTTTTTTTAAAGTTGCGCAATACTCGAAAAAAAAAAGTCAGAGAGCAGCGGGGAGCCATCCATATGCGTTCCCGAACAATGAAACAAAATCGTGGAGGGGGGGGGGGGCACAATGGCTCCCCGGCCTTATTTGAGTTGAGTTGGCATTTTAATATGATATATCCAAAATATGCAAAGGAAGTTTGATAACCACTTGACAAAATCAACATGCAATATATATAATATATATACCAACTTTTCCCTAAGACTAACATCTACCATTTGTAGTGTAGTCTTGTAGTAATGCCAAACTTTGAACATGACAATGTACACAAATTACGTGCATGTGTCATCTTTGTTAATAATATAACCAGTGCACTGAATCTCATGGCATAATTAACTTACCGCTGAACGATGAATATTCAGACCAATATTCACTGGGGTAGTCTAAGAAGAGAAAAACAGTAAAGATATATATTACATATTTATCTTATTAAGCCCATTATGTTGCTTTGATAAGATAATGACGTAAAAATTAAACAATAGAAGCATGATAATCACTGGGAAAAGACGCTCAATGAATATGATCGAAAAATACTACTACTGATAATAGATAACTACTGGTTAAAAATTAGGAAGAGCCAGCTTATTCCTTATGTTATCTATTGTTTTGATAATTTCTTATGTATTTCATTGTTTTTTAACTTATTTATTTTACTTATTTTGTTGTTTTATTTCATTTCTTACTACAATTTAACTATTTTGACCCCCCCCCCAAAAAAAAAAAAAACCCACCTAAACTTTAAACAAGACCCAATAAGTAATGTTTGATCTATTTTTAGGAAAAATGACATTTCCATATGTTTTGTACACAAATCACAAAAATGAGCGATTTTTGGGCTGACATGCAAAGACAAAAGGTCAAGTGACGTTGTAACTGTAGGTCCGATTTTTAATTTTGTTTTAAAGTTGCGCAAGACTCGAAAGAATAAAAGTCAGCGAGCGGCGGGGCGCCATCCATATGCGTTCCCGAACAATCAACTAAAATCGTGGAGGGGGGGGGGGCATAATGGCTCCCCGGCCTTATTAGGGTTAGTCTGGCATTTTAAGATGATATATCCAAAATATGCAAAGGAAGTTTGATAACCACTTGACAAAATCAACATGCAATATATATATAAATATATATATATACCAACTTTTCCCTAAGACTAACATATTTGTAGTGTAGTCTTGTAGTAATGCCAAACTTTGTACATGACAATGTACACAAATCACGCGCACGTATCATTTTTGTTAATAATATAACCAGTGCAATCTCATGGCATAATTAACTTACTGCTGAACGATGAATATTCAGACCAATATTCACTAGGGTAGTCTAAGAAGAGAAATGGTAAAGATATATATTACATATTTACCTTATTAAGCCCATCATGTTGATTTGATAAGATAATGACGTAAAAATTAAACAAGAGAAGCTTGAAATCACTGGGGAAAGACGCTCAATGAATATGATCGAATAATACTTCGTCTGATAATAGATAACTACTGGTTAAAAATTAGGAAGAGCCAGCTTATTCCTTATGTTATCTATTGTTTTGATAATTTCTTATGTATTTCATTGTTTTTTAACTTATTTATTTTATTTATTTTGTTGTTTTATTTCATTGCTTACTATAATTCAACTATTTTGACCCGCCCCCCCCCCCCCCCAAAAAAAAAAAAAACACCTCAACTTTAAACAAGACCCAATAACTAAAGTTTGATCTATTTTTCTAGGTAAAAGGACATTTCCATATGTTTTGTACACAAATCACAAAAATGAGCGATTTTTGGGCTGACATGCAAAAACAAAAGGTCAAGTGACGTTGTAACTGTAGGTCCGATTTTTTATTTTGTTTTAAAGTTGCGCAAGACTCGAAAGAAAAAAGTCAGCGAGCAGCGGGGAGCCATCCATATGCGTTCCCGAACAATCCAAACAAATCGTGGAGGGGGGGGGGGGCATAATGGCTCCCCGGTCTTATTTGAGTTGAGTTGGCATTTTAAGATGATATATCCAAAATATGCAAAGGAAGTTTGATAACCACTTGACAAAATCCACATGCAATATATATATATATACCAACTTTTCCCTAAGACTAACATCTACCATTTGTAGTGTAGTCTTGTAGTAATACCAAACTTTGTACATGACAATGTACACAATTCAAGTGCATGTGTCATCTATATTAATGATATAACCAGTGCAATCTCATGGCATAATTAACTTACCGCTGAACGATGAATATTCAGACCAATATTCACTGGGGTAATCTAAGAAGAGAAAAACAGTTAAGCTATATAATACATATTTACCTTATTAAGCCCATTATTTTGCTTTGATAAGATAATGACGTAAAAATTAAACAAGAGAATCATGATAATCACTGGGGAAAGACGCTCAATGAATATGATTGAATAATACTACTAATAATAATAGATTACTATTGAAAACATACATGTTTATATATTCATGTATATGTACAATGCATACATATATACGTAACTACACACACACTCACAACGGCACACACACAAACATGCATATGTGTGTAGATGTTGCTTGTGTATATATAGACATTTGTTCAAGGAAGGTGGTTCAATTCATTTTTTTGTAATTTTCTTTACGAATTTAAATGAAAATCTCGTGCATTTGTTTTATGTATGGTTGAAGTCACCCGTACAATATCGTGGCATAATTCACTTACCGCTGAATGAGGAATATCGATAGGAGTAGTCACTGTTGTAATCTGTTGGAGAAAAAAAGGAGACATTTGTTTATAAATAGATATAGTACTCAGTCCATTAACCCTAAAAAGGCTGGCCTATTTGAGGTCTAAGTACGGCCCGGGGGTCCATTATGCTCCACTTAAGATCTTGGCCGTGAAACGGCCGATCTTCGCGAAAAATTGCACGCATGTCAAGTGAAGTGTATATAATAATATGATAATTGCAATTTGTTGACAAGGTCACTCATTTGCATATTTATGGTAATTCATGCAAATAAGGTCGTAAATCACATTTTTACCAATAACTCATATAATATTTAGATTTAAGCATTCTTTTTCACCACATATATTTGTTAGACCATTTGGAATAATAATACGACAACAAAATTAGGTAAAGCTAGCTTATTCCTCATGTTATCTATTGTTTTGATAATTTCTTATGTATTTCATTGTTTTTTTAACTTATTTATTTTATTTATTTTGTTGTTTTATTTCATTTCTTACTATAATTCAACTATTTTGACCCCCCCCCCCAAAAAAAAAAAAAAAAACCAGCTAAACTTTAAACAAGACCCAATAAATAAAGTTTGATCTATTTTTCGAGGCAAAAGGACATTTCCATATGTTTTGTACACAAATCTAAAAAATGAGCGACTTTCGGGCTGACATGCAAAGACAAAAGGTCACGTGACCTTGTAACTGTACGTCCGATTTTTTATTTTTTTTTTAAGTTGCGCAAGACTCGAAAAAAAAAGTCAGAGAGCAGCGGGGAGCCATCCATATGCGTTCCCGAACAATGAAACAAAATCGTGGAGGGGGGGGGGGGGCACAATGGCTCCCCGGCTTTATTTGAGTTGAGTTGGCATTTTAAGATGATATATCCAAAATATGCAAAGGAAGTTTGATAACGATTTGACAAAATCCACATGCAATATATATATATATATATATATATATACCAACTTTTCCATAAGACTAACATCTACCATTTGTAGTGTAGTCTTGTAGTAATACCAAACTTTGTACATGACAATGTACACAATTCAAGTGCATGTGTCATCTATATGAATGATATAACCAGTGCAATCTCATGGCATAATTAACTTACCGCTGAACGATGAATATTCAGACCAATATTCACTGGGGTAATCTAAGAAGAGAAAAACAGTAAAGCTATATAATACATATTTACCTTATTAAGCCTATTATGTTGCTTTGATAAGATAATGACGTAAAAATTAAACAAGAGAATCATGATAATCACTGGGGAAAGACGCTCAATGAATATGATTGAATAATACTACTACTAATAATAGATTACTATTGAAAACATACATGTTTATATATTCATGTATATGTACAATGCATACATATTATACGTAACTTCACACACACTCACAACGGCACACACACAAACATGCATATGTGTGTAGATGTTGCTTGTGTATAAATACACATTTGTTCAAGGAAGGTGGTTCAATTCATTTTTTTGTAATTTTCTTTACGAATTTCAATGGAAATCTCGTGCATTTGTTTTATGTATGGTTGAAGTCACCCGTACAATATCGTGGCATAATTGACTTACCGCTGAATGAGGAATATCGATAGGAGTAGTCACTGTTGTAATCTGTTGGAGAAAAAAAGGAGACATTTGTTTATAAATAGATATAGTACTCAGTCCATTAACCCTAAAAAGGCCGGGCTATTTGAGGTCTAAGTACGGCCCGGGGGTCCATTATGCTCCCCTTAAGATCTTGGCCGTTAAACGGCCGATCTCCGCTAAAAATTGCACGCATGTCAAGTGAAGTGTAAAGAATAATATGATAATTGCAATTTGTTGACGAAGTCACTCATTTGCATATTTATGGTAATTTATGCAAATAAGGTCGTAAATCACATGTTTACCAATAACTCATATAATATTCAGATTTAAGCATTTTTTTCACCACACATATTTGTTAGACCGTATGTTTTGTACACAAATCTAAAAAATGAGCGACTTTCGGGCTGACATGCAAAGACAAAAGGTCACGTGACCTTGTAACTGTATGTCCGATTTTTTTTTTTTTTTTTAAAGTTGCGCAATACTCGAAAAAAAAAAGTCAGAGAGCAGCGGGGAGCCATCCATATGCGTTCCCGAACAATGAAACAAAATCGTGGAGGGGGGGGGGGGGGGGGCACAATGGCTCCCCGGCCTTATTTGAGTTGAGTTGGCATTTTAATATGATATATCCAAAATATGCAAAGGAAGTTTGATAACCATTTGACAAAATCCACATGCAATATATATATATATATATATATACCAACTTTTCCATAAGACTAACATCTACCATTTGTAGTGTAGTCTTGTAGTAATACCAAACTTTGTACATGACAATGTACACGATTCAAGTGCATGTGTCATCTATATGAATGATATAACCAGTGCAATCTCATGGCATAATTAACTTACCGCTGAACGATGAATATTCAGACCAATATTCACTGGGGTAATCTAAGAAGAGAAAAACAGTAAAGCTATATAATACATATTTACCTTATTAAGCCCATTATGTTGCTTTGATAAGATAATGACGTAAAAATTAAACAAGAGAATCATGATAATCACTGGGGAAAGACGCTCAATGAATATGATTGAATAATACTACTACTAATAATAGATTACTATTGAAAACATACATGTACAATGCATACATATATACGTAACTACACACACACTCACAACGGCACACACACAAACATGCATATGTGTGTAGATGTTGCTTGTGTATAAATACACATTTGTTCAAGGAAGGTGGTTCAATTCATTTTTTTGTAATTTTCTTTACGAATTTCAATGAAAATCTCGTGCATTTGTTTTATGTATGGTTGAAGTCACCCGTACAATATCGTGGCATAATTCACTTACCGCTGAATGAGGAATATCGATAGGAGTAGTCACTGTTGTAATCTGTTAGAGAAAAAAAGGAGACATTTGTTTATAAATAGATATAGTACTCCGTCCATTTACCCTAAAAAGGCCGGGCTATTTGAGGTCTAAGTACGCCGGGGGTCCATTATGCTCCCCTTAAGATCTTGGCCGTTAAACGGCCGATCTCCGCGAAAAATTGCACGCATGTCAAGTGAAGTGTAAAGAATAATATGATAATTGCAATTTGTTGACGAAGTCACTCATTTGCATATTTATGGTAATTTATGCAAATAAGGTCGTAAATCACATTTTTACCAATAACTCATATAATATTCAGATTTAAGCATTTTTTTCACCACACATATTTGTTAGACCGTATGTTTTGTACACAAATCTAAAAAATGAGCGACTTTCGGGCTGACATGCAAAGACAAAAGGTCACGTGACCTTGTAACTGTATGTCCGATTTTTTTTTTTTTTTTTAAAGTTGCGCAATACTCGAAAAAAAAAAGTCAGAGAGCAGCGGGGAGCCATCCATATGCGTTCCCGAACAATGAAACAAAATCGTGGAGGGGGGGGGGGGCACAATGGCTCCCCGGCCTTATTTGAGTTGAGTTGGCATTTTAATATGATATATCCAAAATATGCAAAGGAAGTTTGATAACCATTTGACAAAATCCACATGCAATATATATATATATATATATATACCAACTTTTCCATAAGACTAACATCTACCATTTGTAGTGTAGTCTTGTAGTAATACCAAACTTTGTACATGACAATGTACACGATTCAAGTGCATGTGTCATCTATATGAATGATATAACCAGTGCAATCTCATGGCATAATTAACTTACCGCTGAACGATGAATATTCAGACCAATATTCACTGGGGTAAATCTAAGAAGAGAAAAACAGTAAAGCTATATAATACATATTTACCTTATTAAGCCCATTATGTTGCTTCGATAAGATAATGACGTAAAAATTAAACAAGAGAATCATGATAATCACTGGGGAAAGACGCTCAATGAATATGATTGAATAATACTACTACTAATAATAGATTACTATTGAAAACATACATGTACAATGCATACATATATACGTAACTACACACACACTCACAACGGCACACACACAAACATGCATATGTGTGTAGATGTTGCTTGTGTATAAATACACATTTGTTCAAGGAAGGTGGTTCAATTCATTTTTTTGTAATTTTCTTTACGAATTTCAATGAAAATCTCGTGCATTTGTTTTATGTATGGTTGAAGTCACCCGTACAATATCGTGGCATAATTCACTTACCGCTGAATGAGGAATATCGATAGGAGTAGTCACTGTTGTAATCTGTTAGAGAAAAAAAGGAGACATTTGTTTATAAATAGATATAGTACTCCGTCCATTAACCCTAAAAAGGCCGGGCTATTTGAGGTCTAAGTACGCCGGGGGTCCATTATGCTCCCCTTAAGATCTTGGCCGTTAAACGGCCGATCTCCGCGAAAAATTGCACGCATGTCAAGTGAAGTGTAAAGAATAATATGATAATTGCAATTTGTTGACGAAGTCACTCATTTGCATATTTATGGTAATTTATGCAAATAAGGTCGTAAATCACATTTTTACCAATAACTCATATAATATTCAGATTTAAGCATTTTTTTCACCACACATATTTGTTAGACCGTATGTTTTGTACACAAATCTAAAAAATGAGCGACTTTCGGGCTGACATGCAAAGACAAAAGGTCACGTGACCTTGTAACTGTATGTCCGATTTTTTTTTTTTTTTTTAAAGTTGCGCAATACTCGAAAAAAAAAAGTCAGAGAGCAGCGGGGAGCCATCCATATGCGTTCCCGAACAATGAAACAAAATCGTGGAGGGGGGGGGGGGACAATGGCTCCCCGGCCTTATTTGAGTTGAGTTGGCATTTTAATATGATATATCCAAAATATGCAAAGGAAGTTTGATAACCATTTGACAAAATCCACATGCAATATATATATATATATATATATACCAACTTTTCCATAAGACTAACATCTACCATTTGTAGTGTAGTCTTGTAGTAATACCAAACTTTGTACATGACAATGTACACGATTCAAGTGCATGTGTCATCTATATGAATGATATAACCAGTGCAATCTCATGGCATAATTAACTTACCGCTGAACGATGAATATTCAGACCAATATTCACTGGGGTAAATCTAAGAAGAGAAAAACAGTAAAGCTATATAATACATATTTACCTTATTAAGCCCATTATGTTGCTTCGATAAGATAATGACGTAAAAATTAAACAAGAGAATCATGATAATCACTGGGGAAAGACGCTCAATGAATATGATTGAATAATACTACTACTAATAATAGATTACTATTGAAAACATACATGTACAATGCATACATATATACGTAACTACACACACACTCACAACGGCACACACACAAACATGCATATGTGTGTAGATGTTGCTTGTGTATAAATACACATTTGTTCAAGGAAGGTGGTTCAATTCATTTTTTTGTAATTTTCTTTACGAATTTCAATGAAAATCTCGTGCATTTGTTTTATGTATGGTTGAAGTCACCCGTACAATATCGTGGCATAATTCACTTACCGCTGAATGAGGAATATCGATAGGAGTAGTCACTGTTGTAATCTGTTAGAGAAAAAAAGGAGACATTTGTTTATAAATAGATATAGTACTCCGTCCATTAACCCTAAAAAGGCCGGGCTATTTGAGGTCTAAGTACGCCGGGGGTCCATTATGCTCCCCTTAAGATCTTGGCCGTTAAACGGCCGATCTCCGCGAAAAATTGCACGCATGTCAAGTGAAGTGTAAAGAATAATATGATAATTGCAATTTGTTGACGAAGTCACTCATTTGCATATTTATGGTAATTTATGCAAATAAGGTCGTAAATCACATTTTTACCAATAACTCATATAATATTCAGATTTAAGCATTTTTTTCACCACACATATTTGTTAGACCGTATGTTTTGTACACAAATCTAAAAAATGAGCGACTTTCGGGCTGACATGCAAAGACAAAAGGTCACGTGACCTTGTAACTGTATGTCCGATTTTTTTTTTTTTTTTTAAAGTTGCGCAATACTCGAAAAAAAAAAGTCAGAGAGCAGCGGGGAGCCATCCATATGCGTTCCCGAACAATGGAACAAAATCGTGGAGGGGGGGGGGGGCACAATGGCTCCCCGGCCTTATTTGAGTTGAGTTGGCATTTTAATATGATATATCCAAAATATGCAAAGGAAGTTTGATAACCATTTGACAAAATCCAAATGCAATATATATATATATATATATACCAACTTTTCCATAAGACTAACATCTACCATTTGTAGTGTAGTCTTGTAGTAATACCAAACTTTGTACATGACAATGTACACAATTCAAGTGCATGTGTCATCTATATGAATGATATAACCAGTGCAATCTCATGGCATAATTAACTTACCGCTGAACGATGAATATTCAGACCAATATTCACTGGGGTAATCTAAGAAGAGAAAAACAGTAAAGCTATATAATACATATTTACCTTATTAAGCCCATTAATAAAGAGAATCAAGAGAATCATGATAATCACTGGGGAAAGACGCTCAATGAATATGATTGAATAATACTACTACTAATAATAGATTACTATTGAAAACATACATGTTTATATATTCATGTATATGTACAATGCATACATATTATACGTAACTTCACACACACTCACAACGGCACACACATGCATATGTGTGTAGATGTTGCTTGTGTATAAATACACATTTGTTCAAGGAAGGTGGTTCAATTCATTTTTTTGTAATTTTCTTTACGAATTTCAATGAAAATCTCGTGCATTTGTTTTATGTATGGTTGAAGTCACCCGTACAATATCGTGGCATAATTCACTTACCGCTGAATGAGGAATATCGATAGGAGTAGTCACTGTTGTAATCTGTTAGAGAAAAAAAGGAGACATTTGTTTATAAATAGATATAGTACTCCGTCCATTAACCCTAAAAAGGCCGGGCTATTTGAGGTCTAAGTACGCCGGGGGTCCATTATGCTCCCCTTAAGATCTTGGCCGTTAAACGGCCGATCTCCGCGAAAAATTGCACGCATGTCAAGTGAAGTGTAAAGAATAATATGATAATTGCAATTAGTTGACGAAGTCACTCATTTGCATATTTATGGTAATTTATGCAAATAAGGTCGTAAATCACATTTTTACCAATAACTCATATAATATTCAGATTTAAGCATTTTTTTCACCACACATATTTGTTAGACCGTATGTTTTGTACACAAATCTAAAAAATGAGCGACTTTCGGGCTGACATGCAAAGACAAAAGGTCAAGTGACCTTGTAACTGTACGTCCGATTTTTTTTTTTTTTTTAAAGTTGCGCAATACTCGAAAAAAAAAAGTCAGAGAGCAGCGGGGAGCCATCCATATGCGTTCCCGAACAATGGAACAAAATCGTGGAGGGGGGGGGGGGCACAATGGCTCCCCGGCCTTATTTGAGTTGAGTTGGCATTTTAATATGATATATCCAAAATATGCAAAGGAAGTTTGATAACCATTTGACAAAATCCAAATGCAATATATATATATATATATATATATACCAACTTTTCCATAAGACTAACATCTACCATTTGTAGTGTAGTCTTGTAGTAATACCAAACTTTGTACATGACAATGTACACAATTCAAGTGCATGTGTCATCTATATGAATGATATAACCAGTGCAATCTCATGGCATAATTAACTTACCGCTGAACGATGAATATTCAGACCAATATTCACTGGGGTAATCTAAGAAGAGAAAAACAGTAAAGCTATATAATACATATTTACCTTATTAAGCCCATTAATAAAGAGAATCAAGAGAATCATGATAATCACTGGGGAAAGACGCTCAATGAATATGATTGAAAAATACTACTACTAATAATAGATTACTATTGAAAACATACATGTTTATATATTCATGTATATGTACAATGCATACATATTATACGTAACTTCACACACACTCACAACGGCACACACATGCATATGTGTGTAGATGTTGCTTGTGTATAAATACACATTTGTTCAAGGAAGGTGGTTCAATTCATTTTTTTGTAATTTTCTTTACGAATTTCAATGAAAATCTCGTGCATTTGTTTTATGTATGGTTGAAGTCACCCGTACAATATCGTGGCATAATTCACTTACCGCTGAATGAGGAATATCGATAGGAGTAGTCACTGTTGTAATCTGTTGGAGAAAAAAAGGAGACATTTGTTTATAAATAGATATAGTACTCAGTCCATTAACCCTAAAAAGGCCGGGCTATTTGAGGTCTAAGTACGGCCCGGGGGTCCATTATGCTCCCCTTAAGATCTTGGCCGTTAAACGGCCGATCTCCGCTAAAAATTGCACGCATGTCAAGTGAAGTGTATAGAATAATATGATAATTGCAATTTGTTGACAAAGTCACTCATTTGCATATTTATGGTAATTTATGCAAATAAGGTCGTAAATCACATTTTTACCAATAACTCATATAATATTCAGATTTAAGCATTTTTTTTCACCACATATATTTGTTAGACCATTTGGAATAATAATACGACAACAAAATTAGGTAAAGCTAGCTTATTCCTCATGTTATCTCTAGTTTTGATAATTTTGTATGTATTTCATTGTTTTTTTAACTTATTTATTTTGTTTATTTTGTTGTTTTATTTCATTTCTTACTATAATTCAACTATTTTGACCCCCCCCCCCAACAAAAAAAAAAACAAACAGCTAAACTTTAAACAAGACCCAATAAATAAAGTTTGATCTATTTTTCTAGGCAAAAGGACACTTCCATATGTTTTGTACACAAATCTAAAAAATGAGCGACTTTCGGGCTGACATGCAAAGACAAAAGGTCACGTGACCTTGTAACTGTACGTCCGATTTTCTTTTTTTTTTTTTAAAGTTGCGCAATACTCGAAAAAAAAAAGTCAGAGAGCAGCGGGGAGCCATCCATATGCGTTCCCGAACAATGAAACAAAATCGTGGAGGGGGGGGGGGGCACAATGGCTCCCCGGCCTTATTTGAGTTGAGTTGGCATTTTAAGATGATATATCCAAAATATGCAAAGGAAGTTTGATAACCATTTGACAAAATCCACATGCAATATATATATATATATATATACCAACTTTTCCATAAGACTAACATCTACCATTTATAGTGTAGTCTTGTAGTAATACCAAACTTTGTACATGACAATGTACACGATTCAAGTGCATGTGTCATCTATATGAATGATATAACCAGTGCAATCTCATGGCATAATTAACTTACCGCTGAACGATGAATATTCAGACCAATATTCACTGGGGTAATCTAAGAAGAGAAAAACAGTAAAGCTATATAATACATATTTACCTTATTAAGCCCATTATGTTGCTTTGATAAGATAATGACGTAAAAATTAAACAAGAGAATCATGATAATCACTGGGGAAAGACGCTCAATGAATATGATTGAATAATACTACTACTAATAATAGATTACTATTGAAAACATACATGTACAATGCATACATATATACGTAACTACACACACACTCACAACGGCACACACACAAACATGCATATGTGTGTAGATGTTGCTTGTGTATAAATACACATTTGTTCAAGGAAGGTGGTTCAATTCATTTTTTTGTAATTTTCTTTACGAATTTCAATGAAAGTCTCGTGCATTTGTTTTATGTATGGTTAAAGTCACCCGTACAATATCGTGGCATAATTCACTTACCGCTGAATGAGGAATATCGATAGGAGTAGTCACTGTTGTAATCTGTTGGAGAAAAATAGGAGACATTTGTTTATAAATAGATATAGTACTCAGTCCATTAACCCTAAAAAGGCTGGGCTATTTGAGGTCTAAGTACGGCCCGGGGGTCTATTATGCTCCCCTTAAGATCTTGGCCGTGAAACGGCCGATCTCCGCGAAAAATTGCACGCATGTCAAGTGAAGTGTATAGAATAATATGATAATTGCAATTTGTTGACAAAGTCACTCATTTGCATATTTATGGTAATTTATGCAAATAAGGTCGTAAATCACATATTTACCAATAACTCATATAATATTTAGATTTAAGCATTCTTTTTCACCACATATATTTGTTAGACCATTTGGAATAATAATACGACAACAAAATTAGGTAAAGCTAGCTTATTCCTCAGGTTATCTCTAGTTTTGATATTTTTTTTATGTATTTCATTGTTTTTTTAACTTATTTATTTCATTTATATTGTTGTTTTATTTCATTTCTTACTACAATTCAACTATTTTGACCCCCCTAAAAAACCAACTAAACTTTAAACAAGACCCAATAACTAAAGTTTGATCTATTTTCTAGGAAAAAGGACATTTCCATATGTTTTGTACACAAATCTCAAAAATGATCGATTTTCGGGCTGACATGCAAAGACAAAAGGTCACGTGACCTTGTAACTGTACGTCCGATTTTTTTTTTTTTTTTAAAGTTGCGTAAGACTCGAAAGAAAAGAGTCAGCGAACAGCGAGGAGCCATCCATATGCGTTCTCCGAACAATGAAACAAAATCGTGGAGGGGGGGGGGGGGCACAATTGCTCCCCGGCCTTATTTGAGTTGAGTTGGCATTTTAAGATGATATATCAAAAATATGCAAAGGAAGTTTGATAACCATTAGACATTGATAATTTTGATAATTTTTTATGTATTTCATTGTTTTTTTAACTTATTTATTTCATTTATTTTGTTGTTTTATTTCATTTCTTACTACAATTCAACTATTTTGACCCCCCCAAAAAAACAACTAAACTTTAAACAAGACCCAATAACTAAAGTTTGATCTATTTTCTAGGAAAAAGGACATTTCCATATGTTTTGTACACGAATCTCACGTGCAAAGACAAAAGGTCACGTGACCTTGTAACTGTACGTCCGATTTTTTTTTTTTTTTTTAAAGTTGCGTAAGACTCGAAAGAAAAAATTCAGCGAGCAGCGGGGAGCCATCCATATGCGTTCCCGAACAATGAACCAAAATCGTGCAGGGGGGGGCACAATTGCTCCCCGGCCTTATTTGAGTTGAGTTGGCATTTTAAGATGATATATCAAAAATATGCAAAGGAAGTTTGATAACCATTAGACAAAATCCACATGCAATATATATATATATATATATATATATACCAACTTTTCCCTAAGACTAAAATCTACCATTTGTAGTGTAGTCTTGTAGTAATACCAAACTTTGTACATGACAATGTACATAATTCAAGTGCATGTGTCATCTATATGAATGATATAACCAGTGCAATCTCATGGCATAATTAACTTACCGCTGAACGATGAATATTCAGACCAATATTCACTGGGGTAATCTAAGAAGAGAAAAACAGTAAAGCTATATAATACATATTTACCTTATTAAGCCCATTATGTTGCTTTGATAAGATAATGACGTAAAAATTAAACAAGAGAATCATGATAATCACTGGGGAAAGACGCTCAATGAATATGATTGAATAATACTACTACTAATAATAGATTACTATTGAAAACATACATGTTTATATATTCATGTATATGTACAATGCATACATATATACGTAACTACACACACACTCACAACGGCACACACACAAACATGCATATGTGTGTAGATGTTGCTTGTGTATATATTCACATTTGTTCAAGGAAGGTGGTTCACTTCATTTTTTTTTAAAACTTATTTATTTTATTTATTTTGTTGTTTTATTGCATTTCTCACTACAATTCAATTATTTTGACCCCCCAAAAAACCACCTTAACTTTTAACAAGACCCAATAAGTAATGTTTGATCTATTTTTAGGAAAAATGACATTTCCATATGTTTTGTAAACAAATCACAAAAATAAGCGATTTTCGGGCTGACATGCAAAAACAAAAGGTCCCGTGACCTTGTAACTGTAGGTCCGATTTTCATTTTTTTTTTTAAATTGCGCAAGACTCGAAAGAAAAAATTCAGCGAGCGGCGGGGAGCCATCCATATGCGTTCCCGAACAATGAAACAAAATCGTGGAGGGGGGGGGGGGGCACAATGGCTCCCCGGCCTCATTTGAGTTGAGTTGGCATTTTAAGATGATATATCCAAAATATGCAAAGGAAGTTTGATAACCATTTGACAAAATCCACACACAAACATGCATATGTGTGTGGATGTTGCTTGTGTATATATACACATTTGTTCAAGGAAGGTGGTTCAATTCATTTTTTTGTAATTTTCTTTACGAATTTCAATGAAAATCTCGTGCATTTGTTTTATGTACGGTTGAAGTCACCCGTGCAATATCATAGCATAATTGACTTACCACTCAAGGATGAATACTCATATGAATAGTCACTGTTGTAAGCTGTTAGAGAAAAATGGGAGATGTTTTTTAATCAAATATATAATGTATTCTGTCCAATAAGTTTGATAATCACTTGACCAGGCTTTTTAGTTTCTGAGTGACCCCAAAAATGCAGTCTGATAACAAAGCATAAGGCCGCTTTTCTTCTTTTGAATCAATATTGGCTTCATTATATACACCTTCGCACACATACAAAAAAGACAACATTAAAAATACCCACATATAAATATAATTGTATAAATATACACACATATATATAAATATATTCCTAATTTACACCGAGACTTTTATTTAACCATTTCAAAAGTTGTCGTGTACTAATGCCAAACTAAATAAACGAGAGAAAAGACGTTAGTAAGTCTAGAAGAGAAAAACAAAAGAAGTTTTATAATCACTAGACAAAGACGTTAAATATATTTTGTCGATACATTTTTAGCGACCAAACAAGACACCTGTCGGATAAGAATCCATTCAATTTTTTTTCAATTTTCGTGTCATTGTATACACACATCCACACTCACACACAAATGCATGCGTGTGTTTACACTCCTTTTCAAAAAATGTTGTTATTTACATCTAGCATTACTTGAAAGATATGGAGGTGGCTTCATTTATTGGCATACAATGCGTCGTGGTAAATCGTTACTAGGGACGTTTAGATTTACACGACGAGAGCGTGGACTGCCGCGTTTGACATCGTGTTAAGGTACTGGGCCGTGCCCGGCAGGGAATTTTTTATTCACAAACATGTTTGCAATTTCTGATATTTCCGTTCTTCTCAATGGCTGATATGTTCTACGTCATTAGCAGCTTGGAAAGAGGTCACAAACAATTAGACTTTGATTTTTTATTGCTTTGCCTCACTATTTATAAAGGCAAAACAACTGAATAAACTGTGACTTGAACCCACAACTCTGTGATTGTATTACGCTGACCTTACCGATTGAGCCAACGATGGGTTGATGAAAAGTGATTCTGCATGATTTCTATAAACATATCACTCACCCTAACGGTTACGTCATTGCTAATGATGTAACGTATCAGCCAATCAGATGACCGGAAATATTAGCATTGGCAAACCTGTTTGGGAACAAAATTTAGCTGCCCGGCGGTGCCTTAAAAGGACGTCACATTACCTTGTCGCACATGGCGGTCCACGTTCTCGTCGTGTAAATCTAAAAGTCCCTATTATTTTACTGGAGTACGACGTAATCAGCTTGTTGAATCCGGTTGGACATCAGGCAGAAGCGGAACATTACATTTATTTATTTATTTATTTCTGATATTTCGACAGAGTGATTCAGTATTACTAATAATGGTGGTCTTCCGTGAGGCCTTGTTAAATATAATGAGTTGCATTAGTTTAATAAATATATATATATTATAATAATAATAATATTAATAACAAAATCTTGAACATAAATTCATAACAGCAATAAAGAATAAGTAAGAACAAAGTATTTGGTATCCTCGTAATAAAAGAATAGTTTGTTTGTATTTGTTTGCTTTGCTTTTTCGTTCAAGAAAACGTTGTTGCATAAATATGATAATTTAATGTAACATTAAAGCATAGACGGTAATTGTTTTTTAAATCCGATGAAAAGTTACTATTAGCATATTTTGGTATGTATTAGACTTTGAAAAAAGGCAACATATACTTTTGAGAGTTCAACTGTTGTATAGATATTTACAACAACAGAAAATATTATAGGATATTAAATTTCTGGATAATATGCAAAATTAACGCATGTAATCTAGTATAGCAATTGAATGTAAACTCTTGAATAACATTACAAATAAAAATGTATTTATAACTGGTAATAAATTATATGAAATCATTCTTTTAGTTTGAAAAGCATTACATCGTCCTACATTTAGTGCTAAGAAAACAGACACTCAACAAAATTCCTCTTGTCATTTTATCTTATTGGGAATCGATATTGCAAGATTGTTTGAACATGTAATTAAAGGTGTTCACAGAGCTTGCCATTCTCAATGATCTGTCCAATTGATTCCATGCTATAAGTAAAGAAATGAGGGGGCTATGTTTAAAGCATTCTGTTTTATACTTTGGCACAGAAAGTAAACCTTTAATAACTGCCTGCCTCGTATTATGCTGATGAATGTCACTTAATACTTTAATTAAATTTTCTTGTAAATAGGATGGAGCCATCATATTAACTAGATGAAATTCAAAAGATTTATCAATCTATATACATCCATTTCAGATTGATAATCAATTCACTGGATGGAGTCTCGTAACGTTTGTTTGAAAGTATTCTAGCGGCTCATTGTTTAATTTTCTTGAGTTTATCCGTTTGTTCCTGATGCCGATTTCACCACACAGAGGAACAATAATCAAAGTGAGGCAATACGAGTGCATTATACGGCAACTTTAAAGATGTTATTGGTAAATAGTCCTTAGCTCGTTTTATTACACTGATATTTCTTTGCGTTACTTTTCTTACTTTGTCAACGTGCTTAGACCAATAAGCAAGTCTTCATTAATTAATTCTTTTTAATGCCTTTCCATTCATAGAAACGTTGAAGGTTGTTATTTTATTCAAATTTGCACGCGAAGCTATGACCATGACATGTTCTGTGTCTAGTACAAGGTGGTTTTGATTAACCCATACCTTTCTTACAAAGCGAAAAAGAAAGGTTCAATCATGAAACGAAACACAATCTTCTAATCAAAGTTTGTCTTGACATACCTTCTTCGCATGTAACCCCCGCATCTTCACTGTGTCCGCAGTTATGACTTCCAAGACCATTATGAGAACAATCTTGGATGTTATTCTCAGAACCTGTACAAAACAAGTTATCCAGCCAAATTTGACCACTTCCTTGGCCGAAGGTTGCGTATGAGTGGGCCACTCCTCCTTGCAGTCCCAACATACGACAGAACACTTGGGCGTCGTTATCATCGAAGGAGTCGTCACAAACAGTTCCCCATTCTCCTTCAACTTGAATCTCTACACGGCCTTGTAAACGGTTTTCACCATCCACTAGTCGAACTCCTGTGATGGGAGGTGCATATGTTTGAAGAAGGCGCAATTTCAAATTTAATTCATCTTTTTTCATTAAAAAATGTCATTTCAAGCTAATCTTCAATTCTAAAAAAGAACAAAATATCCTTTTAAGAAAAATCTACCGATTGGTGATAAAGATATATGGAAACTCACATGAAGTAGTTCCATAACAATTTAATATTGTATCGGTATTCCTTGATTCCATGAACGCAGGCAGCTAATTTTTATTTCATTTTTAAATTTATTTATGGATATTCTAAGAAATACATTGTTCGCTATATATATATATTTATATTATTTGCCAATTGTTTGGAGATGATCTCTTCTTTTCTTAAATGTTCTTGAGTTTGAGCTCTGAACCGCTTCACGTCTTCCGAATGGCCTCCACCAGAACCGTAATATTAAATCAAAAGATACAATGATTTAAGAAAGAGACATTGAAGTGCTATTATGAAGATTCCAAAAAAAAAGGAAAAGAAAAAACTCAACGGGTTTTGCTCGGGCAATATCATATGCATGTAGTCCTTTAACAAATGTTAAGAAAATTATATAGGAAAAAGCCTCGGTTTTGGGTCTGCGTGGAGTCGGTTGTATGACTGATTGAGGTATGAATATGTGAAGGACTTACCGAGTTGTGCATTGGAGATCTGGAACAGAGCCACACCTAAAGTCACGAGGACGGAGGTCCAGAAGCCTGGTTGTGCGGTCCACATGTTTCTGTCAGTTTCAGCTAACAAGACACAATGCCTTGATCACACCTTCCTCGCATCCACTTATATAATAATTTAGCCGCACAATGCTCATGTACAACTAAGTGCACTTTCAAGCAATCAAATATTATTTCGTTTGCATGCACTTTTCCGCAAATATTTACCAAATATTCATAGTTTTCCTTGTCTCGTTTCTTTAAACCAACACGCCATTCAAGCTAAAAGTTTGAGCAACCGTTTTGTTAAAAGAATCAAGGAAAGTAAAGATGTAGTTACTTATTCGCTATTCGTGAAAGATAAACTTCGCTAAAGGATTGATTTTCTCTCACCACCTGTCCGCCTTTTCTTTGCTTGACATTTTACTGCAAATATTTTACAAATATTCTTAGTTTTCCTTGTCTCGTTTCTTTTAAATCAACACGCCATTCAACCTAGAATCATTAGAAAGTGGTTTTGCTGTAAGAATCAAGCAAGTAACGATGTAGTTACTTATTTTCTATTTTATAAAGATAAACTTCGCTAAAGGATTGATTTTCTCTCACCATCTGTCTGCTTTTTCTTTGCTTGACATTTTGCCGCAAATATTTTCGAAGCATTAGTAGTTTTCATTGTCTCGTTTCTTTTAAATAAACACGCCATTCAAGCTAGAATCCTTGGAAAGTGTTTTTCTGTAACAATCAAGTAAGTAACGATGTAGTCACTTATTTGCTATTTTTTAAAGATAAATATCGCAAAAGGATTGATTTTCTCTCACCATCTGTCTGCTTTTTCTTTGCTTGACATTTTGCCGCAAATATTTTCCAAGCATTAGTAGTTTAAATTGTCTCGTTTCTTAAAAATCAACACGCCATTCAGGCTTTAAAACAATAAAAGAAAGCATTTTGTTAAAGAATCAAGAAAGTAGCGATTTAGTTACTTATTCGTTGTTCCTTAAAGACACACTTCGTGAAATGATCAATTTCTCTCTCAGCACCTGTCACCTTTTTTAGCTTTTGGTATACAGACGGCAGTAATACCGGTAATCAGAGAAGACATTAATGTCTCACCTTATTAACTTGGTATAATGAATTATTAACAATAGTTCGGTCTGAACCAGTTTTTATCAATAATATCCTTTTTTTAAAGATGAAGATTGATTTAATTGCTGAAACGATCTTGGCAACGTTTTTGTAGTTCATGCGTGTCGCAGGTATGTAATGTGTTGAGTTCTTTACACAACATATAGTTACCAAGCAAGCGGTATTTTCATAGATTTTCAAATAGTTTACATTCATACATAACTAACGGAGGAAAAGTTTGTACTATACGAGCAGACTTCATAGAATCATTGCACTTATGTTTTTACACAGGGACTTTATTAAGCAAATTTATTTCTACATCAATATCTAGGGAAATAGAAGTTGATGAATTTCATGAACTTGATTTTCCTCATACTTTCATAACCCCCCCCTCATTTTCTACCTTTATGAAGATTAAATATCAGAGTCATCTTGAAGGAGAAGACCGGCCCATTTGCAAGTTTAATTACATAAATATATACATATTAAACAAACAAAAAGTGGACAGTTTCACCGAAATCGGACAAAAAAAAAGAGATATCCACTTGGGACAATTGTTGGGGCAACATTATTTACTCGCTAATTTTCATACAGCCTAAGTGATGAATATCACTGTTTCATGAAATTATGCCAAACTTTCAAATTTAATTTCTTTCTTATATTCGTCCGATTTTTAATAAATCTGTTAACGTTTTAGTTGCTTAGCTTTGCTCTCTTTATTCCATTCAACCTGCACATGGGTTAGACTTGCCCTTTGATAGGTACTTTTTCTGTTCACGAGGAATTTCATATGAGTTTCCGACGTATTCTCGAGTGCATAAATTCAATAAAGACATTCTCTACACTCACCAAAAAAAGAAGTTGACACTATTTATGATTAACATTTTATATTTTATTATAAATACAAATTATCATAAACTTATCCTCTTTAAGATGAGATGCAATCGAAATTAACCATTCACTCTTACAAATTGCAAAATGGGGGAAGCTAGCCCTTCAAATATTGATGAGCATTACATATTGTACACACAGAGAAAAGTAGGTGTAAATTGACTCCCTATAGGGAGTAACTGCTTGTCACATAAGTGTCACCCCTCAAGGAGTAAATTTACTTCCCAATGTAGGGAGTACCAACAAAAAAAATCATAAGAAGGTGTAAATTTGCACCCCAAGGTTAGATTGTACTCCCTTTAAGGAGTGATATTTGCACCCAATGGTGCTCATTTAACACCTTTTGGTTCCATTTTCATGAAAAATGGGTTCAAATTTACAACGTGGGTTGAATTTTGTACCCATTATGATCGATTCCACACCCTGTGGGGAGTTAATCTACAACCTTTTTATGCACAGCATCAACCAATTGATCATCCCTCGAGCAATCAATCATCCATGCTTCGTAATCACCTAACAGTCACTGATTCTCACCCTTTTGTCTACGTTTCAATGCTCTAAAGAAATCAGACCAGAATGTCGAGTTATATGTTGAAAGGATTTAATGCTTACCTAAACAACAATCAGTGTGAACTTAACACAAGTGCAGACTGTAAGAACTAACTTATTATTTTTTTTTTATGGTCAGTTTTTATTCTTTTCTCTCTTGAAACAAATTATAACATAGTACAAATTACAAACATCATATGTAACGCTCACTGCAAATGTGATGACATTATAAATCAGTATAAAATTTTTGTCTTACAAACGGCTTCAAAGGAAACTTACATAGTTAGTTTCTATACATCATTATTCGACACAAAAATTCATATTTTCAAAGAAAACATATGCAGTTGTATAATCCAATTTTTTTGTTTTAACAATGTAGCAACTTATACTTCTTTTATACTGTTGTCCTGAGAGAAAAGTTTTCTCTCTTTGTTAACCCTACCCTACCCGACCTCTCCCTTATCCCCCCCCCCCTCTTAACCGGTGGACGACTGGCTCTGGGTTCCAATTGTTTGTCTAATACTCAGGTTTTCCCATTTAGAAAAATGAATAGTGAGAGTTCCCCTCACTGCTGCCAATTTCCTTTCTTCTACTTTATCCCCTATTATACTATTCTTTATTTCATTAAAAGAGGGTGGTTTTTTAAGTTCTCTATTTCTATAAATCAGATATTTAACAAGAATTAAAACATGATTCATTAATTGATATTTTCCTTTATTTCTCTCCTCTTTCCCATACAAAATTTCCTCCAAACTACAGTTATGTATTTCAAAGTCTAAAAATCTCGTGCACATTCCCCACACTGATTGTGCAAATTCACAAGTATAAAATAAATGTTTATATGTTTCTTCATCTGTTTCGCAAAATGAGCATAACTTAGTCGAGACAAGACCAAAACGGAAGAGGTGATGGTTTGTATATAATATATTATGTATAAGTTTGAACTGAAACTCTCTTAATCGACTGTTAAGTGTACACTGTCTTAGTCTTAAAAAGATGTTTTCTATTTCCTTACAGGAAAAACCATAGTTCCTTCCAATTCTCTCAAAAACCAAAGGTTTAAAATCATCTTTCTTTATTAATTGTACATAATTTTGTTTTGATTTTAGATCAGCTATATTAGTTGTTTTCTTCCCCAAAGTGAAATCAGTTCCAGAATTATTTTTTTCTTCTCCCTGTCTAAAATTATTTTTCCAACAAACTGGTAAACAGGCATAAAAGTGCTTGATCTTTACAATTTCATTTACTTCAACACCTAAATCGATAAAATGCCTGTCACATTTTAGTTTACCGTCGTTTTCCAGCATATGTTTTAATTTGTAAATTCCTTTGTCATACAACCTCTTATCGTATATACAACTTCCTTTATATCGAATAAGTTTATTATTAAAAATTACCACATCACCAATGTCTATACTCCTTATACATGTCTCGTATTCACCCAATCTTCTAATAAATCCATATAAAATTGTGGAGCTGTCACTTTTAATAAACTTGGTATATAGTCACATGAAAATATCAAATCTCCACCCACGTGTTCAGTGACAAAGTTAAAATATTGTTTCCATTTCATGTCTTCATCTTTGTTTAGAAGTTTTTGAATCCACATAATTCGCTTCGATTTAACTTGTGCAGAAAAATTTAACATCTTTAACCCCCCTTGCTTATAGTCTAAGAACATGGTGTTTCTATTGATTTTATTTGTTTTTCCTTTCCATATGAAATCAAAAGTTAATTCGTCCAGTGAATCATAAACCCATTTTGGAACAGGAGTAAGTGACGCCCGATAAAGAACTTTAGAATAAATGTGCACCTTCAATAGTTGAATCTTACCCATAAGTGTTAAATCCCTTTGCTTCCAAAAATTTAAGAGTGTTTTTATTTTACTTAAGATTTCTTTATAATTTAGATCTTCTTTCTTGTGTTCATCGAGGGAAAAGAAAATCCCTAAAACCTTAAGAAAGTCAACTATTTCGCCAAAAGCAAAATCACAATCTAAACGTTGATATAAACCTAACCTTAATATTTTAGTCTTGTCGTTGTTTATTTTCAGTATCGGTTCAAGTGTAATGGAATTAGCGGTTCAAGTGTAATGGAATTACTTAAATACACAATCCTGCCTTTCCGAATATCTTCCCTTTACATACACGTATAAGAAGACAATTATGTACTAGTTAGTAAAACAACACTTCTGCTAATTTCATTAAATTATCAAATAAAACCTTCGGTACAACCCCTTATTCTTGATCGGATAACTATCACACAAATAATATGCCCAAATGAAACATGATAATTCCCCTAACATGACTAAAATAGGTGAATTATGCTAATTTGTTTTCATTTGGCAGTACCTATATTGACACGATGCGCCATTGCTGTAGCGCATGCGCATATGCACTGACCAATCAGAGCTCGTCTGACTAAAATAGGGTGTAAAATTACATCCCTCAAATATACACCCTTGCGTATTTCCGTCTTTTACTCCCTAAAAGATGTAATGGGGGCGCCCTATTTTTCCAATTTCGTTTTACTCCCCAAGAACACCTTTTATTTCTCTGTGTGTAGAGTCAAATTAAAACAAGTAAAAGGAAGAAAAATATCAATCAGGATATTGACCATGCTTTAAAAACCCATGCAGAATTGAGACGACAGTTGGCATCCTCATTTTTCTGATTCTGTGTTTCCTTGTTGAACAAAAACACCTTACATTTGCACATGTTCATTAATATCTAAATGGCTAGTTTCTATATCTTTGCAACTTTCTAAATCGGACATTCTCACGAGTATGAAATGAATTTGCCCATCCAAGCGTGACATTCGATCTTAAAGCCCCTCTAAAGTGTTTAGAGCCCCACAAATCTGATGGCAAATTCACTTAAATTGAATCATAATGTGAAAGACGATGTAATTAAAAACACATTTCTGCAATGATTGTCAAAACAAATGTGTTTTAAGTTGAATATTGTTGAAAGAATGTGTGTGTATTTAGTAGTAATGAATTTCGTTTTGGGTACTTCCCATTTTACTTTCCTCACATTTCACCTAAATCTTAAAGGTAAAGACCAGTTTTGGTAACGCCTCCATTTCAAAATATGAAATGGAAGCTCTTATTTATAGCAATCATGTGAAAGAATATGTTTGGACTAATACGTGATGATACACATTTTGCCGGGACCGCCTACCAATTGATATATTTGGTAAATTATTATATCTATCTGGACTGGATAGATATAGGGTAGTTCCATATAAATCTTTCTGTGTACAGTGCTTTTTACTTTACTAAGACTTGGGCAAATTTCCTATCATTTTGATGATTCCAGAACCTTGCAGTACACACCAATACTTATTTGCTAGGTGATCAACCTTTTTTTATCGATTCCACAACTTTTCTTTCACAATGCAATCACATGACCAGAACTGAACTATCCCAATAAACAAAATCACGTGAAAATCACGTCAAAATCAAGGTATCGACTTGAGGAGGGTTACGTTCTTCAAACACCGGACATTTACGTAAATGAGTTATTACGTTTATTGCACTAGGTCACTTAAAACACACGTACACTAAATCACGCAATTGTCACTGCAATATTACTATTATAATAACGTGATTATCCCTACCTTGGAGACCATGGTTTGTAAACCTAATACAAACGTGTTTGTTTGGTTATGAAATTTCATCTTCATAAACGAAATTATCGCGTCACAGAACACGTGAAGCGTTAGTGATAGTTTTAGTCAAAATATCTGCGTGAAATTCACGTGAATATTACGAGGCTGACTTGAGATGAATCATGTTCTTCATTCACGTGAAATTTACGTCGAAGAGGAAATATGTTACTGTAACTCGCGTTCAACCCAATAATTACGCAAATGTTACACAATAAATGAACCAAAATAATGACGTTCTCATCCCGTTTCTGAACATCGTATTTTGGATCTTCCATAAGTACGTCCAGGCGCGCCGGAAGCAGTTTGGGATTGGGGTGGGGTGGGTGCAAACATCCCAGTTGCAACTGGTCCATTTGATGAACCAGTTAATGCCAACTGGTAACCCTGGAAATTGAAATGGGCTAAATTATCCAGTTGATCCAGGCCAGTTAGAACCATTTGGTAAAATTTCCAACCAGTTGAACACTGGTACGTCTGTATTTCCAATGTAAAGGCATTGGTAATAAGTAGACTTACATAATTTAATTAATCGATATTTTTTCATATACTTGTATTTTATTGAAATTATTTTAGTTCATAGTTAATGTTTCCCTTATTCATGTTTAATTAAATGTTATTTATACGAAGTAGCGAAATGTCCTAATAACTGGTAATTAATATTTGTAGTATTTTCGAAATGAATTGCATATAACTAAATCATCAGTAATTAAGAGATATGCTGTAAATTCAGATACATTTTTAAAAAAACATAGATCTGCACGCACCCCATATTTAATATGCAAATTAAATGGTGTCAGCTGGTTCAACTGGAAATATGCCAACAGTCATTTATCAACTGGTGAAATTAGAAATATTCAAACAGTCACGGGATTATCACCACGAAACTTAAATGGTAACTGTAAAACCATCAAGACACCCACAAATAACTCATATTTCACACCTACAAATCACGGAATACCCAGATTATATTAATAATCCGTTTGAGTCACGAGATCATCACCGAGGAACTGCTGACAAGTTTGACTACCCTTTAAATAGGTGTTTTAAGACACCTAATAATTACTAATTTTTCACATCTAAAAGTCACGTATGCTCAGCTTAGATTTATAATCCGTTTGAGTCACGAGATCATCACCGCAGAACTGCTGGCAACTTTGACTACCATTTAAATAAGTGTTTTATAAAGACGCCTAATAATTACTAATTTTTCACACCTAAATATCACGGATTCACAGCTTAGATTAATAATCAGTTTTAGCTACGTGATCATCACCAAGAAAGTTATTGTAACTTTGAAACCATTTAAACAGGTGTTTTAAGACACCTAATAATTACTAATTTTTCACACCTAAAAGTCACGTATGCCCGGCTTAGATTAATAATCCGCTTGAGTCGCGAGATCATCACCGCGGAACTGCTGGAAATTGTGTCTTCCATTTAAATACGTGTTTTAAGACACCTAATAATTACTAATTTTTCACACCTGAATATTACGGATTCACAGCTTAGATTAGTAATCAGTTTTAGCTACGTGATCATAACCAAGAAAGTTATGGTAACTTTGAAACCATTTAAAGAGGTGTGTAAGAAACCTCATAATTACTCATTTAATATAACCAGAGATTCACGGACAGAACAATAAGACGATTAGCCGGTGTAAGTAACGATAACGATTAAATCTCGTTCAAAAGGCACCATACTTTAAAATCACTTAAAATACACTCCCAAAAGAGGTAACTTTTTAGTGTTTTGTTTATTGGGATACGTTTAATCTTTTTATCTAAACTTGGCTGAATAATTTCCTTTTATTACATTAAAAACGTCAAAGGAATAATGAATTCCTTTTGTATATCTACGTTTTACCAAGTGAATTGGCAAATTGTCTTTGTCACAATTTTGTATAAGCATAAGACATGTAAATTGGACTAATGATTTTGCAAGTGAATGACACAAAACCTTTAGCAATACATTATGTGAGACAGTGAACTCGTGTGAATTGCTAGAATACAGTCACCCATCTTAAAACTGTAACTGAAAAAACAAAACTTAGCTACATGAATAACTTCGGAACATGTAATTATAATACTCAATGAATGTCGTACATGAGTAATTCCATTAATTAGGGACCAACTTTTTAACATTTTTGGTGTCCCACTTACATGGGGAATCCATACGTATTTGTGGCTGTGAGTAAAGACTTAAATAGTGGAGTGAGATTGTAAAGTGATTTCCCAGCATAATATTACATCCTCTTACCTAGAATCACTTAACCAGCTCACTCTACTAATTAAGTCTTTATTAAGAGCCACAATTACGTGTGGGTTCCTTATGCAAGTTGAACACCAAAAATGTCACAAAGTGGGTCCCTAATTTATGGAATCACCCACATGCATGAACAATTTGAAAGAAAAGTTATTGATCAAGTTAATAAGCGAAAATCCTCATGATAAATTAATACATCCATGAAAATGACGTAAACACGCAAACAAGGCTCAAGCCTGTGGAGCATGTTATGTACATGAACTTTTCTGAAATGAAGTTGCTGAACAAATTAAAAATAAGTGATAATCAATAATATGCTTTACAGCAAATACTGACGTAATTCAATCTGAACTATTAAAATGTCATAAGGTTAACATACAACGCAAAGCAAACTTCTAGTGAGAATGATACCGGGTATGTGTGTAAAGAAATGAAATGGTTGTATTGTGTTCTCCATTATATTAGTACTTCAAAGCTTTCTGAATAGCATGAATACAAATCAAGTTTGAATATACTTGCAGTGACCGTCAGAAAAACATTTGACGATTCAAATTGAGTGAAACTTTTATAAAAAAATAGGTTAGTCCGTCATTCTACGTCTATAAGATATATGGTTCAGAATTTTGGCAAAGATGCACGTTTGACTGTAATGAGGATAGCAACGACTCGAAAAAGTTTGATTTATAATTATGATGTTATTGAATAAGCTTATTTATTTTATTATAATTACACTGTTACTCAATGAAATAGGTTTATCTGACTAGAAAATATTTGTATAAACAATTACTAATACTTTGGATAGACAGTGACTTTGACATCACTATCATTAACTTTAACTCAGCATTTAATCTCAAGTTGGACTAATATTTGTCTATAGTCCCTTTGTTAAACAAAATTATTCAATGATTGTTGAAATAATTTGTTTAGTTGACTTTATCCATAGGTGAGTTTATTTGATATGCAGTAATTCTATGAAAATTTGATCTTACAAAATTGTGTTTAAGCAAAAAAAATGTACTTTCATTAGTGTACATAATGGTTAATTGGTTTTGTAGTATGGAATTGTTATAGTTGAAGTATAGTAGAATAGATTGAATTTCACGATTTATTATACAAATAATACGCAGCAATGAGGGCATTAGTATAAAGAATAATCTACACGAGGTACCTTTGGAACAGTTTAACACGCCCGAGGCGATAGCCGAGGGTGTCTCGACTGTTTTGAAGGTACCGAGTGTGGGTAAATTTACTTATTCCCGAACAAAATGATGTGTATTATTTTTGTTATTAGATTATGTTTTATTTGTTTTTATAAAATGATGTTTTATAACATGATTTTGATAATGACTGGTCATTATCCAAATTACGCGTTAGGCAAAATAAATGCCTGGTCACGCTTTCAACCAATCATTTGATTAGGATTCACGTGATCTCCTAATCTCAATAAATGAATCACACGTAACCGCGCATGACCAATCATTTGATTAGGATCTAGGAGTGAGTTGTATAAACTAAGTTATTTAAGCAGTGTATATTTCTGACTAGAGAAATTCGTTGATATGGAAAAAATTGAAACGTGAAATAGAATAAAGAAATGCTACTTTGAACTTGATTTAAAAGAAATGAACAGAAAAAGAAACATAAATGAATTAAATAATTCTAAATTGAAATTTTAATAGAAATTCGTCTCCAAATAAGCATATTTAGTTTAAAGCCCATCTGCACTAAATTTGTCATGAGGGATTAGACCTCCCTGTGTGGTCACTGACAGGTGGTTATCTTATCAAATCAGCTCTCAATCAATATAAGAAAAAAGGGATCATGGAGGACCAACAGGTACCCCTTAGGCATTTTGTGCTATATAGAGGGCGGAAGTAGCTACAAGTAGCAAAGTCCCGCATTAAGAGTAGTTATTTAAATAGCAATCTCTCCTACCTACTGCCAATCGAAGAGGGCGCATTATACAGAATTCAGAAGACCAGTGAGAAGTCACACTGGGTCCAGACAAATCGGAGGTCATAATGTGTAGGGCTCACACACATAATACGGGAATCCCATTTACTCCTGTGTTAAGTTGACGATATACAACAAGTCTTTAGAATAGTGTGCCTTATATGGGAATATTTCCGACTCAAACTTTGGAAATACACGGAGATAATATAGACCCTTTCAAAGTACATAAAGACAAGTCTACGCCAGCCTACGGGTAAAATCGAGAGGTCTATGGCTATTAAACATCATTTACGATGTTAAAAATATTATTCTACTTGTAACTCACTTGATCCAGGATTACCTGTTAAGTCTTGAGACTGTTGTTCCTATCCATGGTTTCCTTTGGTTGGGGTTGTCATCATATTACAAAGGACAGTTACTTCATGTATATGAATTTCTTTAATGAATTTATACTACATAATTTGTTTTTGTCATGTGGGTGTTCTTGAATGCCCATAATGAAAAAAAACTTCAAAGATGTAGTGGTTATATAGACCGTCAATTTCTGTTAAGTTTGATAGACGGTGTGAGAGAATAATATTAATCAAATTGTTTTTACTCGGGGGTAAAAAAGATGTGCTTCCTATGAGGATTTACAACATGTACCACAGTGGAAGGGGTTAACTTTGAAACACAGAAGAAACAAAGCGATTCTCATTTTTCATTATATTAAGTACCAGAATTGAGATTAATTTAAGAAAAACTATGTTTGTTTGTCTTGCCACATTTGCACCGTTTTTCTTACTCCGATCCTACTCTCCCCCCCCCTTCCTTATAGACAGTCTTTCACTCTCATTTTCCCGGCCTTCCTTTTGTCTCATGTCATTCTCTTTATATCCGTTCTTTTACCTCGATAGTCACTTTTCCCACATTAAAACTCAAAGGAATAGAATTTTCCTAATCTTTCCTTTCCCTCCCATCATTTCGTCTTTTCTCTCTCTTTCTCTCTCAAATACCAATGTTGTCTTTACTCTTTCCTCTCTCTCCCACTGTCTTTTTTATAACCACACTCTCATCTCTGTCTCCCTGACCTCTCTCTTTCTATGTATATCTTTCCCGAGTGAAATAACTTTCCTGATTGTTACCAGCCGAAACGTTCTTTGTGTAATATTCATGTGGTATTATCAAAAAATTTAAAGGGTGCATTGCCTTGTCCACTATCCCCCACTGAAACACACACATATACAATTAGATGACTATCATGGACGTTCCTCGATTAGGGACAAAAACGAATTGTAAAACTGTTTGTATTTTGACCGTTCATTTAATCAATGACAAGATTCAGACGCCTATCAATGCCCGCACAGCAGCACATCAATATTAATCTGTTCTTGAAAGATATTTATAACATGAAATTAAACCGTCTCATAGCATTGAGAGAGATATATATTGTATATTCATTGACTAATTATGTAATAGTATATTTCAATAAAGGCATTAGAATAAATACAATTCATGGTTTCAACATTTTTATTTCTTGTATGAAACTTTGATGAAGGATATTATTATCCAAAGCCACACACTTCCTCTCCATAGCACACAAAAATCAACTGAAGAAATGTAAAAAAAATACTATTATTGATATTTGTTGAATTTCCTTATCACGTAATAATAAAATGAAGCTTGCGGGGGAGATAAGGTTTTGATATTCCCTTTCTCATTGTATCCTTTTTTTTAACGAAATGAAGCCAAGGAAATAAAAGGGTTTGGGTTATTTTTTGGTACCTATCGTATTTCGTAAACATGATGTTTTAAAAGAATAAAAAAATAAAAAAAATCTTATTCCCTCATTTCTAAACATATTTAGTGAGACTGATAAACGGGTAATCAACTACCATGGAAATAGATGTCAGGCAAACAATGATCACATAATAATGACAAGATAATAAATGAAAAGTGTCTCAGGCATCATTGAAATGATTGAGAACATTGAACAATATTCAATCTTTGCATGTGACTTCTTAAAACGAAAGGTTCGGAAATACTTTTAGCAGGAAATCGAACGTAGGCTTTTTAATTATATGATATGAGACCTTATTACAGTTTTGTATCAGACCATTTTTATTTATTTTGTATTCAAAAGCTTGAACGGCCATCTAGACTAAGCTATATCTTTTAGATATTAGGCGGATGTCTCCTGCCAGGTTCTTTAATTAGGCTTCAGCATTTCGGACTCTTCTGGCCTTGTCTGCAGCTCGGCGTCCCCGAAGGCGCTTTGCTAGGTCCTCATGTCTTCGAAGTGCTTCAGGGTTAACCTTGTCGGAGACTGATCGGCGAGCTCGGCGCTTCTTGGCTTCTGCTGCTCGTCGACGTCGGAGGTTAACCTAGTAGATGATTTAAAACAAAATGAGTTTTGTATTCGATAATCCATTTTGAAAGTTTGTAATGACTTATTTTGTCTATGTTTATGTCAAACTAAAACTAAATTAAAATGTTGTTGTTTTTTGGGAATAATTCTTTCGTTAAAATTGCCACACAGATTTTTCAGTGATTCCATTCTACCATGAGGATGTCTAGTTTTACTTGTTTTGTTAACTATTAAATTGCATGTGCCACATACTGATACCTGACAAATAGATAAGAAATAAATGGTGATGATATGATATCACTGACTAGAGCATGCATCAATCTCCGAAACATGTTTTGCTTTTGTAAAGTAGGCACTGTTTGTGTTTAGGTTAAATTTTGAAACATCAAACCCCTAGGCACATTGGGAAATTAGTTCAATGTAGGAGAGAAACTTACCGGCATCTCTTGGATAGCCTGGATGTAGTAAAGACCTGAATCTGGAAATTGCAAACAGAGGTTTTGACAAATTTAGAGGGATATTCTGCGCAGTCTCAATGTGCGGTCATGATTTGCTTACACCGGGCTTGGTGGAAATACTAGTCTGGCGTATAGCAAACTGAATGTCTCGTTAAACAATACGCTCCCGGAAATTCTTTGACTGAGGGGTGCTTTTCCCGTTTTCTTTTCTTGTTTATGGGGTGATTGAAGACGGAGCTGTGCATTACATAAGACTTCTGGGTCGTGAAAATAAAGACCATGCCAGGGGGGCGTTTCACAAAACGTGTCATCAGTGACTAATGACAGTTTTGCTTCTGATTGGTTATCAGCAGATTTGTCACTGATGTTTGTCATTTGTCATTGAAAAACGGCTTTGTGAAACACCCCCATGTGTTGATGTCATCCGTTATGAATACCCTACAATGGTGTATAATTCCTGAGGAGAACACCTGCTAATGTGTCTTTAAAGACTAATAAAGAAAATAAATGGCTTTAGATTGCAATTCATTACTTTTGTTCTTATTAATATCATTGTCATTATTTTTATTTTCTTTGATTATTTATTGAGCCGGGCTCATTTATTATTATTATTGTTGTCCAATTTTGTTCAAAGCGCTTTGAAATTATTGTGGGAAGCGCTTTATAAACAAATTTAAAAATAAATAAACTACAAAACTGGGAATCCAGTCTGCATATATCACTTGTTGCTATATCGGACATGCCTGGGACAAGCGTTTAAGATTTCAAGAACAACCTTTGTTTAAAAGTATGCATACAAATTTGAATATGTTAGATAACAGGTCTACTGCATCTTGTATTAAAGCAGGAAACATACTCATGGGTGGATCGGAACAGTAGTATTGTCGATCGTTGCAGCAGTCTTCAAACCGTTCACAAGCAGCATCACAGTAACAGTCCACAGATCGACACTGGCTACCGGTACAGGAGCATTCAATATTTTGGCAGGTACCTTCAATGGATTCAGATGGCCAGTAGGAATACGTTTGCCATTCTGACCAGTAATCAGATGAGCTTCCGTAGTCTACAATGTATAAGAAGAAGACATTTTAACAACCATATTACTGTCTCGTGTCAGCCGTTTCTTTTTTTTGTAATAAAGGAAAACTTTTCAATAATATTGGACCCGAAACAAGGAGATTTGAGAAAAATTCAATTCACAATCACTATCATAGAATCAAAGTGTCAGAGTATCTATTGCTATATAGAATCATTCAATTTTAAATAGACTTTATTTTGTAAGTAACCCTTGTCCATTATCCTTTGGTATTGAAAAACATGTATAAACAAATTGTATTCATACGGGTGGCTTACTTTGTTCTATCAGATCTACTAGTCAATAACATCTCTTTAAAGCAAGATTAAAGCAAGCATTACTACAAATACTTTTAATTAAGCAGTCACAAGAAACTTCGGAAAAACGAGTATTTTCATATGATTAGAAAACGGGGAATAATGCACGGTGTATATGGGGTTCTCAACGTTCAATTCGAAGCAGTGTGTTCGAAAGGCATCTACTTTTTTGTGCAAAATAACGATTTGGGTTCTTTAATTAAAAAAGGACATTCTTAGTGTCAAATTAAAGAGTCTTGCACTGGAATTTAGGAGGGATTGCAGTTTGTCTTGCTGCTGTTTGGTGAGTCCAAATAAAATAGAATTACACAAATCTAAGCGAGATGAGGGTAATGCATGTATTAATTGTTCACATGCTTGTTGAGTCAAAGATTTGTGCATGAATCCAAGGTTCCGCAGTTGATATCTCACACACTTTGATATACTTGATACACGTACTGTGCGTAATTCGCTTTTTCAAAGTGTTCGCCGCCTGTCGACCGTTGAACACTTTTGTAAGACTAAACTTACCTTCGCAATATTCTTCGTCCTCATTATATTGGCAGTCTTGCATCCCATCACAACGCCAATAATCAGGTATACAAACACCGTCCCAACATTGGAATTCATCGGGCGTGCAACCTTTGAAGATATGAAATAAAAATCTGTAGTTAGTTGTTCAATTATTAGCAGACATGGCGCACTAAAATGTTCGTTACTTCGCTTGATATATTCTTACTGGAAATCACAAGTACTGAAAAGCACAAAAGACACAATATACGGGACTACACACAATGTGAGATATAATAATTGAGTGCAAGGGTGTGTGAAAGAGCAATCCTTTTAAAGTAACATTGTTCATATGAGAGAAAATGGTGCTTAGGTAGTGACTTTCAATGATAGATGTACAATTACAGATAATCTGAAAGTTTGAGTTAAAAATAAATATTAGGAAAAGCTGATCTGATCGATTCCTTAATTCTCCCAACTATATTATTACAATTTAATTACATTTTAGGTGTATGCAAATCGTCATAAAGCATTGAATTAGCTCTATATACCTTTCCAGACATTTAAGTATTGACAGATTTTATATAGCCTGTTGTATTACTTATTCTGAAGAAAAAACGGTTGGGGAGAATTCAAAAATGGTTGGGAGAATTTACTGTTTATCACTGCTAGAAGGTGTTGCACAGTGACTCCTTCATAGAAAACCATAAATATCTTTGTGGTTTTAGAATTTTCTCAGGCAGTAGAAGGATCATAATAGGTAACATTTCATACAAACATTACACAGTTTTTCATCAACCTTCAACAATGTTACCGATTCACTTTGCGAGTCTTTTCTGCTATAACGTGTTTACGCATTTTATTGAATAAATGGAAACCTTACAATAAATTATTCTTCTTTACCAGAAATAAACCTTTCTTTTAGTCTCACTCACCATCAGTAGATGACCAGGGGTACGGCTCCGGTGTCCAGCCTAAACAAATCAATAATACAAATAGAGAAGATAAACAGAATCAAACTGGACTTCATCTTTTGTGATCATATCAAAAGGTCAGATAGGACAATCAACGGAGCAAAATCCGTAGTTTGTCTTTCTAAACCCACTCATTATCCGTGTTATGTGAAATAGTATTATTCTTCATGCAATTAATTCACGGCCCATGTACAAAAATCCGTTATGGTGACCATACCTTTTCATCGATTACCCCCACACTCTTGAATGAACTCCCCATATTCAATATGAAAGAATATTTGTATAAACTATTTGTGCATGTTCCCTATTAAATCTTACTTACCCATGTATGACGACTCAGAATTCCAACCTAAAACAAATATGACGAACAATTTTATCTTTTAGATATTCTTTGAGAAACTGGAAACAAAAACACCCCATATTCCAAATTTCCCATCCATTGAATCTTTCAAAACCCTTCTCAAACCCCACCTTTTTAATCAGTTATATTATACTGGAGGCGCACACAAGTAGTAAATTCCATACAACTGATTTTTATTGTATTGCCAATATTTCATGTTATTTTGTTGCTTTTAAGATATTGAACATGTTGAATAATTAAACTTAGTAAAAAAAAAATACCACCTGTGCGCTAAGAAACACCCGTATTATACGCCCTTAAAATGAAATTATTATTATCATCATAAAAATTTCAAATGCCAGAGAAGAAAATGACAAGGCATAGAAAGCGTAATGTAGAGAAGTGGAAACAGGATGAAAAAAGAAAAGATCCGTCAACACATCTGCCACTCCACACTTGAAAAAGAAAATCGTCTGTAAGATTAATTTAAATACTCTTTTGTACTGCCTATCGAAATCCTGTTTAGGTAACGTAATTTGTCGTTTCAACGTTCGAAAATTGAAACAAGTGAAGTCCAAGGTTATTGGGCTTGCCTTAAGTTGACTTTTCAATGTTTTTGGAATCCTGTTTGTTGATATGAAACGATAGCAGTTTGAAGCAAGTAGTATCAAAATAACTTATCTAATTGAACATTCTTGTTGAGCAGTCACTGTGGCTCACAAGCCCTCATGTTGGACTACAGCTTTGAAAAAAAACCTTCCATTTGTCATAAGAAAACCCAAACCGATCATACTCTTTAGAGGTTTCAAGGGATATTTGTTAACAAAGCGCAGTCGTTTTGAAGACTTGGGGGCCCAAAGAGAGCTAGTACCCTAATGAATCTTACCACCAAAGAGAAGCATACTTCAATTAAACTATTTAGAGCTAGTACCATAATGAATCTTACCACCAAAGAGAAGCATACTACAATTAAACTATTTAAAGCTAGTACCCTAATGAATCTTACCACCAAAGAGAAGCATACTACAATTAAACTATTTAGAGCTAGTACCCTAATGAATCTTACCACCAAAGAGAAGCATACTACAATTAAACTATTTAGAGCTAGTACCCTAATGAATCTTACCACCAAAGAGAAGCATACTACAATTAAACTATTAAGAGCTAGTACCCTAATGAATCTTACCACCAAAGAGAAGCATACTACAATTAAACTATTTAGAGCTAGTACCCTAATGAATCTTACCACCAAAGAGAAGCATACTACAATTAAACTATTTAGAGCTAGTACCCTAATGAATCTTACCACCAAAGAGAAGCATACTACAATTAAACTATTTAGAGCTAGTACCCTAATGAATCTTACCACCAAAGAGAAGCATACTACAATTAAACTATTTAGAGCTAGTACCCTAATGAATCTTACCACCAAAGAGAAGCATACTATTAAGAGCTAGTACCCTAATGAATCTTACCACCAAAGAGAAGCATACTACAATTAAATGATATTAAACTCACTATCGCAATAAGCCTCATCCTCGTGATTTGAACAGTCTGGAATCTGATCGCAATACCAGTAACTGGGTATACACGAACCGTCCCAACATTGGAAGTCATCGGGCGTGCAATCTTTGAAGATATGAAATAAAAATCTGTAGTTAGTTGTTCAATGATTGGCAGACATGGCGCACTGAAATTTTCATTACGTAGATTGACATATTCTTACTGGAAACCACAAGTAATGAAAAGCACGAAAGACACAATATACGGGACTACACATAATGTGAGATTGGTTGTCAACTATTTCTAGATGAAAATTGAATGCCATGGCGTGTGAAAAAGGAATCCTTTTAAAGGGACTTAGTAACATTGTTCATATGAGAGAAACCTTTCTTTTAGTCTCACTCACCATCAGTCGACGACCAGGGGTACGGCTCCGGTGACCAGCCTAAACAAATCAATAATGCAAATAGAGAAGATAAACAGAATCAAACAGGACTTCATCTTTTGTGAGCATATCAAAAGGTCAGATAGGACAATCAACGGAGCAAAATTCGTAGTTTGTCTTTCTAAACCCTCTCATTATCCGTGTTATGTGACAACTATTGATTTTTTGATTAGAAAATGGATGTAATTTTTCTTGCACATTATTGCAAATATTTATTTTTATCAAAAGGGACTCATTCTGGCGAAGTAATCATTGTGTCATTTTATTCATTTTAATAAAAATGTCAATATTCATATAAATATAGACTACGCTTAAACTATTGTCAGGATATGGAACTCTAAAAACAAATAGTTCTGATTCTCCAGAAAGTGCAAGTTATCATATTTTGGAGACTCTGATTAAAACCTAGTCTCTTAAATGAGGAAATGAGGTATACTATCAATAATGCTTGATGAAATTACCCGAAGAAAAAACCGTGAACAAATATTTGTATAAACTATTTGTGCATGTTTCCTAATCTTACTCACCCGTGTATGATGACTCAGAATTCCAGCCTAAAACAAATATGACGAACAATTATATCTTTTAGAAACTGTATGGAAAAAAGCTTTAAAACAATTCCAAACAATTACAACGATTAAATTAATTATTATATTGCGCTTGCCTTAGGTTGACTTTTGAATGTTTTTGCTATCCTGTTTGTTGGTATGGCTTTATACAGCCCTCATGTTGGACCAAGCTTTGAAAAAACCTTCCATTTGTCACAAGAAAACCCAAATCAAGAATACTATTAAGAGCTAGTACCCTAATGAACCTTACCACCAAAGAGAAGCATACTATGAAGAGCTAGTACCTTAATGAATCTTACCACCAAAGAGAAGCATACTACAATTAAACTATTAAGAGCTAGTACCCTAATGAATCTTACCACCAAAGAGAAGCATACTACAATTAAACTATTAAGAGCTAGTACCCTAATGAATCTTACCACCAAAGAGAAGCATACTACAATTAAACTATTTAGAGCTAGTACAATAATTAATCTTACCACCAAAGAGAAGCATACTATGAAGAACTAGTACCCTAATGAATCTTACCACCTAAGAGAAGCATACTATGAAGAGATAGTACCCTAATGAATCTTACCACCTAAGAGAAGCATACTATGAAGAGCTAGTACCCTAATTAATCTTACCACCAAAGAGAAGCATACTATGAAGAGCTAGAACCCTAATGAATCTTACCACCAAAGAGAAGCATACTATGAAGAGCTAGTACCCTAATGAATCTTACCACCAAAGAGAAACATACTATGAAGAGCTAGTACCCTAATGAATCTTACCACCAAAGAGAAGCATAATATGAAGAGCTAGTACCCTAGTGAATCTTACCACCAAAGAGAAGCATACTATTAAGAGCTAGTACCCTAATGAATCTTACCACCAAAGAGAAGCATACTACAATTAAATGATATTAAACTCACTATCGCAATAAGCCTCATCCTCGTGATTTGAACAGTCTGGAATCTGATCGCAATACCAGTAACTGGGTATACACGAACCGTCCCAACATTGGAAGTCATCGGGCGTGCAACCTTTGAAGATATGAAATAAAAATCTGTAGTTAGTTGTTCAATGATTGGCAGACATGGCGCACTGAAATTTTCATTACGTAGATTGACATATTCTTACTGGAAACCACAAGTAATGAAAAGCACGAAAGACACAATATACGGGACTACACATAATGTGAGATTGGTTGTCAACTATTTCTAGATGAAAATTGAGTGCCATGGCGTGTGAAAAAGGAATCCTTTTAAAGGGACTTAGTAACATTGTTCATATGAGAGAAACCTTTCTTTTAGTCTCACTCACCATCAGTCGACGACCAGGGGTACGGCTCCGGTGACCAGCCTAAACAAATCAATAATGCAAATAGAGAAGATAAACAGAATCAAACAGGACTTCATCTTTTGTGAGCATATCAAAAGGTCAGATAGGACAATCAACGGAGCAAAATTCGTAGTTTGTCTTTCTAAACCCTCTCATAATCCGTGTTATGTGACAACTATTGATTTTTTGATTAGAAAATGGATGTAATTTTTCTTGCACATTATTGCAAATATTTATTTTTATCAAAAGGGACTCATTCTGGCGAAGTCATCATTGTGTCATTTTATTCATTTTAATAAAAATGTCAATATTCATATAAATATAGACTACGCTTAAACTATTGTCAGGATATGGAACTCTAAAAACAAATAGTTCTGATTCTCCAGAAAGTGCAAGTTATCATATTTTGGAGACTCTGATTAAAACCTAGTCTCTTAAATGAGGAAATGAGGTATACTATCAATAATGCTTGATGAAATTACCCGTAGAAAAAACCGTGAACAAATATTTGTATAAACTATTTGTGCATGTTTCCTAATCTTACTCACCCGTGTATGATGACTCAGAATTCCAGCCTAAAACAAATATGACGAACAATTATATCTTTTAGAAACTGTATGGAAAAAAGCTTTAAAACAATTCCAAACAATTACAACGATTAAATTAATTATTATATTGCGCTTGCCTTAGGTTGACTTTTGAATGTTTTTGCTATCCTGTTTGTTGGTATGGCTTTATACAGCCCTCATGTTGGACCAAGCTTTGAAAAAACCTTCCATTTGTCACAAGAAAACCCAAATCAAGAATACTATTAAGAGCTAGTACCCTAATGAACCTTACCACCAAAGAGAAGCATACTATGAAGAGCTAGTACCTTAATGAATCTTACCACCAAAGAGAAGCATACTACAATTAAACTATTAAGAGCTAGTACCCTAATGAATCTTACCACCAAAGAGAAGCATACTACAATTAAACTATTAAGAGCTAGTACCCTAATGAATCTTACCACCAAAGAGAAGCATACTACAATTAAACTATTTAGAGCTAGTACAATAATTAATCTTACCACCAAAGAGAAGCATACTATGAAGAACTAGTACCCTAATGAATCTTACCACCTAAGAGAAGCATACTATGAAGAGATAGTACCCTAATGAATCTTACCACCTAAGAGAAGCATACTATGAAGAGCTAGTACCCTAATTAATCTTACCACCAAAGAGAAGCATACTATGAAGAGCTAGAACCCTAATGAATCTTACCACCAAAGAGAAGCATACTATGAAGAGCTAGTACCCTAATGAATCTTACCACCAAAGAGAAACATACTATGAAGAGCTAGTACCCTAATGAATCTTACCACCAAAGAGAAGCATAATATGAAGAGCTAGTACCCTAGTGAATCTTACCACCAAAGAGAAGCATACTATGAAGAGCTAGTACCCTAATGAATCTTACCACCAAAGAGAAGCATACTATGAAGAGCTAGTACCCTAATGAATCTTACCACCAAAGAGAAGCATACTATGAAGAGCTAGTACCCTCATAAATCTTACCACCAAAGAGAAGCATACTATGAAGAGCTAGTACCCTAATGAATCTTACCACCAAAGAGAAGCATACTATGAAGAGCTAGTACCCTAATGAATCTTACCACCAAAGAGAAGCATACTATGAAGAGCTAGTACCCTAATGAATCTTACCACCAAAGAGAAGCATACTATGAAGAGCTAGTACCCTAATGAATCTTACCACCAAAGAGAAGCATACTATGAAGAGCTAGTAACCTAGTGAATCTTACCACCAAAGAGAAGCATACTATGAAGAGCTAGTACCCTAATGAATCTTACCACCAAGAGAAGCATACTATGAAGAGCTAGTACCCTAATGAATCTTGCCACCAAAGAGAAGCATACTATTAAGAGCTAGTACCCTAATGAATCTTACCACCAAAGAGAAGCATACTATTTAGAGCTAGTACCCTAATGAATCTTACCACCAAAGAGAAGCATACTACAATTAAACTATTTAGAGCTAGTACCCTAATGAATCTTACCACCAAAGAGAAGCATACTACAATTAAACTATTAAGAGCTAGTACCCTGATGAATCTTACCACCAAAGAGAAGCATACTACAATTAAACTATATTACACTCACTATCGCAATAAGCCTCATCCTCGTGACTTGGACAGTCTGGAATCTGATCGCAATACCAGTAACTAGGTATACACGAACCGTCCCAACATTGGAAGTCATCGGGCGAACAACCTTCACAAATATATATATATAATAAAGTATATTAGTTATGTGTTCACCAATACAAGGCAAAGAATTGAACAAGATACTTTTTACTATCACTTGAAAAAGAACCTAGGTAAATATCGTCGAAATGTCTGAGCTAAATTAAAAAAAAAAAAAAAATCAAATTACAAGTAATGAAACTTCTCTCCTTTAACAGCTGCGTCATCAGAAAAAACACACACCCACACGCACACGCACACACACACACGCATACAAACGTGTTTATAAAGATATATATATGTGTGTGTGTGTGTATAAATAGATATATATGTGAGGAAGTTTTGTGTGAGTGTTTTAACACTTCTTTTAAAAAAAAATGTTGAATATATATTTAACATTTTATTACTTGGATGGGATTGAAAATATTTCATTCTTTGGCCAGTGCATCGTGGTGCATGGTGTTCATTTCATTTATACCATGAATTCAAATTACAATTTCAAAGAAGAAAATATCAATGGTTTAAGCTTCATCTCTTGATTTCAAGTGGGAATGGACCAATGTTGATATCAATATCGCTATTCATATCACGAAATTAACTTACCAGAGTACGACGGGTAGTCTGTAAATTAAATCGATAAATTCAGTTCACACGATCAATTAGTATGATCGTATTGGTTAAATTTCACACATTTTGGGGTCTAAAATTACATTCATAGCAATTGTAGGTTCTAAAAGGGCACTTTAAATATCATAGATACGAATAAGAGCAATAACCGTGCACTTTGAAGGCATTCGCGATCTGAAAACAGAACTAAACTATTCCTTCAATTAAAACAATTGAAATAAAAGTCCTTGGGGGAGCTCTTTTCTTCACTATGACCAGTTCAAAAAAAGTTCTTTTATGTATATACATACGGGACCCTGTCTTAATATTTCATTCTATGAAGTATCTTAATAGTATTACATCAAGCATTATTTGGAAACTTTGAAGAATATTTCAGTTATCGGCCAGTGCAGCGTTATGCGCAAGGTTTATTACGATTTCTAATAAATACCAATACCAAAAAAACAAATAAGGATTTTTTTATTTTATCAATGGGTTATGTTTTTAAACGTCTGATGCAAAATGTGGAAATGTTGATATTCATATCACGACATAAGCTTACCAGAGTACGGCGGGTAGTCTGCAAATTAAAAATAAGGAACGTTTTAGTAAACTTATAAACAATCGTAAGTTAACGGATTTTGCCTTAATCTAAAATTCCTACAATGAACATTGTTAAATATTCAAAATAGGAGCTGAAACAAGAAAAGAAACTAACAATACTAATAATGTTAATTGTAATAATAATAAGAAAATAATTGTGAAATAATATCATGCATTTTCGAGAGGAATGGAGCAATGTTGATATTAAAATCTTGAAATCAACTTACCAGAGTACGAAAAGAAGTCTGAAAATTATAAGAAAAAAATTCAATGAACTCATTAATAACCATTACTCAACTAGGCCAACAGTACCATAAAAATTACTTTGTTATATTCGAGTGTCTCTATTTGAAAGGAGAAGAACCTGTTCTTGATTTTAGCAGTAGAACATGTGCCATTTGCTCTATTATAGACACACACACACACATACACACATACATACATATATATATGAGTGCGCAAGCGTGTGTGTTAACACTTTTATGAAAATAATTAGTTAATCATATAGCATTTAACATTATAAGGAAAATATGAAGAATATTTCAGTTATCGGCCAGGTCAGCGTTATGCGTTAGGTTTATTATGATTTCTAATACCATACATCCAATTTACCCTTTCAAGGAACAAATAAGAATTTTTTTTTTTATCAATGAGTTATGTTTTTAAACGTCTTATGCAAAATTGAGAGATATTGATATTCATATTATGACATTAGCTTACCAGAGTGCGACGGGTAGTCTGCAAATTAAAAGAAGGAACGTTTTAGTAAACTAATAAACATTCGTAAGTTAACGGATTTTGCATTAATCTAAAAAACCTACAATGAACATTGTGAAATATCCAAAATAGGAGCTAAAACAAAAAAGGAAACTAACAATACTAATAATATTAATTGAAATATTAATAAGAAAATATTGTAAAAAATTATCATGCATTTTCGAGAGGAATGGAGCAATGTTGATATTAAAATCTTGAAATCAACTTACCAGAGTACGAAAAGAAGTCTGAAAATTATAAGAAAACAAATTCAATGAACTCATTAATAACCATAACTCAACTAGGCCAACAGTACTATCGAAATTCCTTTAAAAAAGCGCTTGGTCTATTATACGGGGATCCGTTGGGTGCAAAGAGCTTTCCCTATGGTACGTACAGTTGTGATCTATCATTCCATTCAGATACAAATCACCTGGAATCAGCGATACAATATAGACCTGCTATGAACTCGTACGTGTATATTTTGATTGAAGGAGCACAGTATATTATATGTGTATATGTGTGTATGTGTGTATGTGTGTGTGTGTGTGTAAACCTATGTATATATATATAGAGAGAGAGAGAGAGATATACGTATTTTATATATACTTATATATATATATATATGTATATATATATTTATAAATATTTATATATTTACTGTATACATATATATTGAAGGTACGTTATGAACACGAAATTATCTTACCAGAATCATACGAATGGTAGTCTGAAAATAAAAAATATGAAATTCAAAATATTCACTCAGATTATCATTTGACTATAGCTAAAAAGTTCTTATAGTGATGTCAAACTTTGTTTCAAAATAACTTGTAATAATATAAACATTTAAAATCCTTGTTTACTGTGATGAATTATAAATGGCAGGGTTCCTTAACATGTCACATACATCAGCTCCTAATTCTCTACAGAACTACTTCGTATGGATATCATTTTCCCCTGTCATATTGTTATATTCGAGTGTCTCTACTTGAAAGGAGAAGAACCTGTTCTTGATTTTAGCAGTAGAACATGTGACATTTGCGTCATTATACACACACACACAACACACATAATATGAGTGCGCATGCGCGTGTATTAACACTTTTAAGAAAATAATTAGTTAATCATATAACATTTAACATTACTTGGAAATTTGGAGAATATTTCATTCATCGGCCAGTGCATCGTGGTGCATGATGATGTTATTTTTTGTTGTTGATACTATGAATCAGATAAACAGTTTTAAGGAACAAATGTGGGATACTTCATCAATGGGTTAAACTTCATCTCTGAATTTCAAGATGAATGGAGCAATGTTGATATTACTATCGCGAAATTAACTCACCAGAGTACGACGGGTAGTCTGCATATTAAAAGAAGAAAACTTCAATAGAACCATTAAAAACCATAATAGAACTCAGCTTGCAGTAATATCAAAATGCCTAACACAAAGCGCCGTGGATGTTGTACGGGAAACCGTCGGGGTGCAAAAAGCTTTTCAAATGGTAGGCAGCTGCACTATACTTGTATAAATTGATCTTACGATAAACTCACCATCGCAATTAGCTTCATCCTCGTGATTTGAACAGTCTGGAATCTGATCGCAATACCAGTAACCGGGTATACACCTTCCGTTCCAACATTGGAATTCATCGGGCGAACAACCTTCACAAATATGGAAGTGTTTTAGTAGTAAGATCAGTATGATAACGAGACTAGTAACGAAGGTCTAATATGACAACACATCCATATTATAGAGAGGTGGCGCGCCGAAGGGTGATAGCAGCGGAGGCAAATTTTCCGAGAGCCAGTATAAAACAGCCAGTCCTAAAGTATAAAGGGATCCGGTAACTTTGTCTTAGATCCTTTACAAAATCCTTGGTTTAGCTCACGCTGCAATGATATTTATAAACCTTTAGGTCAGTCAAGAACCCCATGACTTTTACAAGCCGGTCGCCTGTCTGATGATCAAGATATTTATGATTGAATATCGAAATTTTGCGTTTGCCAAACGGTTTTCATAATCCAACAGTCTATTAGGGAATACGAGTATAGTAAAACCGGTGACTCAAAGATCTTTACTCTTTTTAGAAATTTCTTGATCATTTTAAAGCGAATTTTGTTAATGGCTTAAATATAACACCATATCACAGACACTTTTAACACGTAGAGCCGTGCATCACAAATTTAACATTCTTAAACAATCCCTTTAAAGCAGTCGATATCCCTTTTATATGCCGCATTTAAACACAAATCTACAAAAAAATCTTATTTATTTCATTTATTTTGTTGTTTTATTTCATTTCTTACTACAATTCAACCATTTTGACCCCCAAAAAACAACCAGAGACCCAATAAGTTGTGTTTGATCTATTTTTAGGAAAAATGACATTTCCATCTGTTTTGTAAACAAATCACAAAAATAAGCGATTTTCGGGCTGACATGCAAAGACAAAAGGTCACGTGACCTTGTAACTGTAGGTCCGATTATCATTTTTATTTTTTTTAAGTTGCGCAAGAATCGAAAGAAAAAAGTCAGCGAGCAGCGGGGCGCCATCCATATGCGTTCCCGAACAATCAACAAAAATCGTGGAGGGGGGGGGGGGGCATAATGGCTCCCCGGCCTTATTAGGGTTAAGTTGGCATTTTAAGATGATATATCCAAAATATGCAAAGGAAGTTTGATAACCACTTGACAAAATCAACATGCAATATATATAATATATATACCAACTTTTCCCTAAGACTAACATCTACCATTTGTAGTGTAGTCTTGTAGTAATGCCAAACTTTGAACATGACAATGTACACAAATTACGTGCATGTGTCATCTTTGTTAATAATATAACCAGTGCACTGAATCTCATGGCATAATTAACTTACCGCTGAACGATGAATATTCAGACCAATATTCACTGGGGTAGTCTAAGAAGAGAAAAACAGTAAAGATATATATTACATATTTACCTTATTAAGCCCATTATGTTGCTTTGATAAGATAATGACGTAAACATTAAACGATAGAAGCATGATAATCACTGGGAAAAGACGCTCAATGAATATGATCGAAAAATACTACTACTGATAATAGATTACTACTGGTTAAAAATTAGGAAGAGCCAGCTTATTCCTTATGTTATCTATTGTTTTGATAATTTCTTATGTATTTCATTGTTTTTTAACTTATTTATTTTACTTATTTTGTTGTTTTATTTCATCTCTTAAAACAATTCAACTATTTTGATCCCCCCCCCCCCCCAAAAAAAAAAAAAACACCCACCTTAACTTTAAACAAGACCCAATAAGTAATGTTTGATCTATTTTTAGGAAAAATGACATTTCCATATGTTTTGTACACAAATCACAAAAATGAGCGATTTTTGGGCTGACATGCAAAAACAAAAGGTCAAGTGACGTTGTAACTGTAGGTCCGATTTTTAATTTTGTTTTAAAGTTGCGCAAGACTCGAAAGAAAAAAGTCAGCGAGCGGCGGGGCGCCATCCATATGCGTTCCCGAACAATCAACTAAAATCGTGGAGGGGGGGGGGCATAATGGCTCCCCGGCCTTATTAGGGTTAAGTTGGCATTTTAAGATGATATATTCAAAATATGCAAAGGAAGTTTGATAACCACTTGACAAAATCAAAATGCAATATATATATATATACCAACTTTTCCCTAAGACTAACATATTTTTAGTGTAGTCTTGTAGTAATGCTAAACTTTGTACATGACAATGTACACAAATCACGCGCATGTGTCATCTTTGTTAATAATATAACCAGTGCAATCTCATGGCATAATTAACTTACTGCTGAACGATGAATATTCAGACCAATATTCACTAGGGTAGTCTAAGAAGAGAAATGGTAAAGATATATATTACATATTTACCTTATTAAGCCTATCATGTTGATTTGATAAGATAATGACGTAAAAATTAAACAAGAGAAGCTTGAAATCACTGGGGAAAGACGCTCAATGAATCGAATAATACTACTACTGATAATAGATAACTACTGGTTAAAAATTAGGAAGAGCCAGCTTATTCCTTATGTTATCTATTGTTTTGATAATTTCTTATGTATTTCCTTGTTTTTTAACTTATTTATTTTATTTATTTTGTTGTTTTATTTCAATTCTTACTATAATTCAACTATTTTGACCCCACCCCCCCAAAAAAACCACCTCAACTTTAAACAAGACCCAATAACTAAATATTGATCTATTTTTCTAGGTAAAAGGACATTTCCATATGTTTTGTACACAAATCTAAAAAAATGAGCGATTTTCGGGCTGACATGCAAAGACAAAAGGTCACGTGACCTTGTAACTGTACATCCGATCTTTTTTTTTTTTTTAAAGTTGCGTAAGACTCGAAAGAAAAGAGTCAGCGAGCAGCGGGGAGCCATCCATATGCGTTCCCGAACAATGAAACAAAATCGTGGAGGGGGGGGGGGGCACAATGGCTCCCTGGCCTTATTTGAGTTGAGTTGGCATTTTAAGATGATATATCCAAAATATGCAAAGGAAGTTTGATAACCACTTGACAAAATCAACATGCAATATATATAATATATATACCAACTTTTCCCTAAGACTAACATCTACCATTTGTAGTGTAGTCTTGTAGTAATGCCAAACTTTGAACATGACAATGTACACAAATTACGTGCATGTGTCATCTTTGTTAATAATATAACCAGTGCACTGAATCTCATGGCATAATTAACTTACCGCTGAACGATGAATATTCAGACCAATATTCACTGGGGTAGTCTAAGAAGAGAAAAACAGTAAAGATATATATTACATATTTACCTTATTAAGCCCATTATGTTGCTTTGATAAGATAATGACGTAAACATTAAACGATAGAAGCATGATAATCACTGGGAAAAGACGCTCAATGAATATGATCGAAAAATACTACTACTGATAATAGATTACTACTGGTTAAAAATTAGGAAGAGCCAGCTTATTCCTTATGTTATCTATTGTTTTGATAATTTCTTATGTATTTCATTGTTTTTTAACTTATTTATTTTACTTATTTTGTTGTTTTATTTCATCTCTTAAAACAATTCAACTATTTTGATCCCCCCCCCCCCAAAAAAAAAAAAAACACCCACCTTAACTTTAAACAAGACCCAATAACTAAATATTGATCTATTTTTCTAGGTAAAAGGACATTTCCATATGTTTTGTACACAAATCTCAAAAATGAGCGACTTTCGGGCTGACATGCAAAGACAAAAGGTCACGTGACCTTGTAACTGTACGTCCGATTTTCATTTTTTTTTAAAGTTGCGCAAGACTCGAAAGAAAAAAGTCAGCGAGCAGCGGGGAGCCATCCATATGCGTTCCCGAACAATCCAAAAAAATCGTGGAGGGGGGGGGGCATAATGGCTCCCCGGCCTTATTTGAGTTGAGTTGGCATTTTAAGATGATATATCCAAAATATGCAAAGGAAGTTTGATAACCACTTGACAAAATCCACATGCAATATATATATATATACCAACTTTTCCCTAAGACTAACATCTACCATTTGTAGTGTAGTCTTGTAGTAATACCAAACTTTGTATATGACAATGTACACAATTCAAGTGCATGTGTCATCTATATTAATGATATAACCAGTGCAATCTCATGGCATAATTAACTTACCGCTGAACGATGAATATTCAGACCAATATTCACTGGGGTAATCTAAGAAGAGAAAAAAAAACAGTAAAGCTATATAATACATATTTACCTTATTAAGCCCATTATGTTGCTTTGATAAGATAATGACGTAAAAATTAAACAAGAGAATCATGATAATCACTGGGGAAAGACGCTCAATGAATATGATTGAATAATACTACTAATAATAATAGATTACTATTGAAAACATACATGTTTATATATTCATGTATATGTACAATGCATACATATATACGTAACTACACACATACTCACAACGGCACACACACAAACATGCATATGTGTGTAGATGTTGCTTGTGTATAAATACACATTTGTTCAAGGAAGGTGGTTCAATTCATTTTTTTTGTAATTTTCTTTACGAATTTCAATGAAAATCTCGTGCATTTGTTTTATGTATGGTTGAAGTCACCCGTACAATATCGTGGCATAATTCACTTACCGCTGAATGAGGAATATCGATAGGAGTAGTCACTGTTGTAATCTGTTGGAGAAAAAAAGGAGACATTTGTTTATAAATAGATATAGTACTCAGTCAATTAACCCTAAAAAGGCCGGGCGATTTGAGGTCTAAGTACGGCCCGGGGGTCCATTATGCTCCCCTTAAGATCTTGGCCGTCAAACGGCCTACCTCCGCGAAAAATAGCACGCATGTCAAGTGAAGTGTATAGAATAATATGATAATTGCAATTTGTTGACGAAGTCACTCATTTGCATATTTATGGTAATTTATGCAAATAAGGTCGTAAATCACATTTTTACCAATAAATTCATATAATATTCAGATTTAAGCATTTTTTTTCATCACATATATTTGTTAGACCATTTGGAATAATAATACGACAACAAAATTAGGTAAAGCTAGCTTATTCCTCATGTTATCTCTAGTTTTGATAATTTTGTATGTATTTCATTGTTTTTTTAACTTATTTATTTTGTTGTTTTATTTCATTTCTTACTATAATTCAACTATTTTGACCCCCCCCAAAAAAAAAAAACCAAAAAAAAAAACCAGCTAAACTTTAAACAAGACCCAATAAATAAAGTTTGATCAATTTTTCTAGGCAAAAGGACATTTCCATATGTTTTGTACACAAATCTCAAAAAATGAGCGACTTTCGGGCTGACATGCAAAGACAAAAGGTTACGTGACCTTGTAACTGTACGTCCGATTTTCATTTTTTTTTAAAGTTGCGCAAGACTCGAAAGAAAAAAGTCAGCGAGCAGCGGGGAGCCATCCATATGCGTTCCCGAACAATCCAAAAAAATCGTGGAGGGGGGGGGGGCATAATGGCTCCCCGACTTTATTTGAGTTGAGTTGGCATTTTAAGATGATATATCCAAAATATGCAAAGGAAGTTTGATAACAATTTGACAAAATCCACATGCAATATATATATATATATATACCAACTTTTCCATAAGACTAACATCTACCATTTGTAGTGTAGTCTTGTAGTAATACCAAACTTTGTACATGACAATGTACACAATTCAAGTGCATGTGTCATCTATATGAATGATATAACCAGTGCAATCTCATGGCATAATTAATACCGCTGAACGATGAATATTCAGACCAATATTCACTGGGGTAATCTAAGAAGAGAAAAACGGTAAAGCTATATAATACATATTTACCTTATTTAGCCCATTATGTTGCTTTGATAAGATAATGACGTAAAAATTAAACAAGAGAATCATGATAATCACTGGGGAAAGACGCTCAATGAATATGACTGAATAATACTACTACTAATAATAGATTACTATTGAAAACATACATGTACAATGCATACATATATACGTAACTACACACACACTCACAACGGCACACACACAAACATGCATATGTGTGTAGATGTTGCTTGTGTATAAATACACATTTGTTCAAGGAAGGTGGTTCAATTCATTTTTTTGTAATTTTCTTTACGAATTTCAATGAAAATCTCGTGCATTTGTTTCATGTATGGTTGAAGTCACCCGTACAATATCGTGGCATAATTCACTTACCGCTGAATGAGGAATATCGATAGGAGTAGTCACTGTTGTAATCTGTTGGAGAAAAAAAGGAGACATTTGTTTATAAATAGATATAGTACTCAGTCCATTAACCCTAAAAAGGCCGGGCTATTTGAGGTCTAAGTACGGCCCGGGGGTCCATTATGCTCCCCTTAAGATCTTGGCCGTCAAACGGCCGATCTCCGCGAAAAATTGCACGCATGTCAAGTGAAGTGTATAGAATAATATGATAATTGCAATTTGTTGACAAAGTCACTCATTTGCATATTTATGGTAATTATGCAAATAAGGTCGTAAATCACATTTTTACCAATGACTCATATAATATTCAGATTTAAGCATTCTTTTTCACCACATATATTTGTTAGACCATTTGGAATAATAATTCGACAACAAAATTAGGTAAAGCTAGCTTATTCCTCATGTTATCTCTAGTTTTGATAATTTTTTATGTATTTCATTGTTTTTTTAACTTATTTATTTTATTTATTTTGATATAGTACTCAGTCCATTACCCTAAAAAGGCCGGGCTATTTGAGGTCTAAGTACGACCCGGGGGTCCATTATGCTCCCCTTAAGATCTTGGCCGTGAAACGGCCGATCTCCGCGAAAAATTGCACGCATGTCAAGTGAAGTGCATAGAATGATATGATAATTGCAATTTGTTGACAAAGTCACTCATTTGCATATTTATGGTAATTTATGCAAATAAGGTCGTAAATCACATTTTTACCAATAACTCATATAATATTCAGATTTAAGCATTCTTTTTCACCACATATATTTGTTAAACCATTTGGAATAATAATACGACAACAAACTTAGGTAAAGCTAGCTTATTCCTCAGGTTATCTCTAGTTTTGATAATTTGTTATGTATTTCATTGTTTTTTTAACTTATTTATTTCATTTATTTTGTTGTTTTATTTCATTTCTTACTACAATTCAACTATTTTGACCCCCCCAAAAACCAACTAAACTTTAAACAAGACCCAATAACTAAAGTTTGATCTATTTTCTAGGAAAAAGGACATTTCCATATGTTTTGTACACATATCTAAAAAATGAGCGACTTTCGGGCTGACATGCAAAGACAAAAGGTCACTTGACCTTGTAACTGTACGTCCGATTTTTTTATTTGTTTTTAAAGTTGCGCAAGACTCGAAAAAAAAAGTCAGAGAGCAGCGGGGAGCCATCCATATGCGTTCCCGAACAATGAAACAAAATCGTGGAGGGGGGGGGGGCACAATGGCTCCCCGGCCTTATTGGAGTTGAGTTGGCATTTTAAGATGATATATCCAAAATATGCAAAGGAAGTTTGATAACAATTTGACAAAATCCACATGCAATATATATATATATATATATATATACCAACTTTTCCATGAGACTAACATCTACCATTTGTAGTGTAGTCTTGTAGTAATACCAAACTTTGTACATGACAATGTACATAATTCAAGTGCATGTGTCATCTATATGAATGATATAACCAGTGCAATCTCATGGCATAATTAACTTACCGCTGAACGATGAATATTCAGACCAATATTCACTGGGGTAATCTAAGAAGAGAAAAACAGTAAAGCTATATAATACATATTTACCTTATTAAGCCCATTATGTTGCTTTGATAAGATAATGACGTAAAAATTAAACAAGAGAATCATGATAATCACTGGGGAAAGACGCTCAATGAATATGATTGAATAATACTACTAATAATAATAGATTACTATTGAAAACATACATGTTTATATATTCATGTATATGTACAATGCATACATATATACGTAACTACACACATACTCACAACGGCACACACACAAACATGCATATGTGTGTAGATGTTGCTTGTGTATAAATACACATTTGTTCAAGGAAGGTGGTTCAATTCATTTTGTTGTAATTTTCTTTACGAATTTCAATGAAAATCTCGTGCATTTGTTTTATGTATGGTTGAAGTCACCCGTACAATATCGTGGCATAATTCACTTACCGCTGAATGAGGAATATCGATAGGAGTAGTCACTGTTGTAATCTGTTGGAGAAAAAAAGGAGACATTTGTTTATAAATAGATATAGTACTCAGTCCATTAACCCTAAAAAGGCCGGGCTATTTGAGGTCTAAGTACGGCCCGGGGGTCCATTATGCTCCCCTTAAGATCTTGGCCGTCAAACGGCCGATCTCCGCGAAAAATTGCACGCATGTCAAGTGAAGTGTATAGAATAATATGATAATTGCAATTTGTTGACAAAGTCACTCATTTGCATATTTATGGTAATTATGCAAATAAGGTCGTAAATCACATTTTTACCAATGACTCATATAATATTCAGATTTAAGCATTCTTTTTCACCACATATATTTGTTAGACCATTTGGAATAATAATTCGACAACAAAATTAGGTAAAGCTAGCTTATTCCTCATGTTATCTCTAGTTTTGATAATTTTTTATGTATTTCATTGTTTTTTTAACTTATTTATTTTATTTATTTTGATATAGTACTCAGTCCATTACCCTAAAAAGGCCGGGCTATTTGAGGTCTAAGTACGACCCGGGGGTCCATTATGCTCCCCTTAAGATCTTGGCCGTGAAACGGCCGATCTCCGCGAAAAATTGCACGCATGTCAAGTGAAGTGCATAGAATGATATGATAATTGCAATTTGTTGACAAAGTCATTCATTTGCATATTTATGGTAATTTATGCAAATAAGGTCGTAAATCACATTTTTACCAATAACTCATATAATATTCAGATTTAAGCATTCTTTTTCACCACATTTATTTGTTAAACCATTTGGAATAATAATACGACAACAAACTTAGGTAAAGCTAGCTTATTCCTCAGGTTATCTCTAGTTTTGATAATTTGTTATGTATTTCATTGTTTTTTTAACTTATTTATTTCATTTATTTTGTTGTTTTATTTCATTTCTTACTACAATTCAACTATTTTGACCCCCCCAAAAACCAACTAAACTTTAAACAAGACCCAATAACTAAAGTTTGATCTATTTTCTAGGAAAAAGGACATTTCCATATGTTTTGTACACATATCTAAAAAATGAGCGACTTTCGGGCTGACATGCAAAGACAAAAGGTCACGTGACCTTGTAACTGTACGTCCGATTTTTTTATTTTTTTTTAAAGTTGCGCAAGACTCGAAAAAAAAAGTCAGAGAGCAGCGGGGAGCCATCCATATGCGTTCCCGAACAATCAAAAAAAAATCGTGGAGGGGGGGGGGGGCATAATGGCTCCCCGGCCTTATTTGAGTTGAGTTGGCATTTTAAGATGATTATATCCAAAAGATGCAAAGGAAGTTTGATAACCATTTGACAAAATCCACATGCAATATATATTATATATATACCAACTTTTCCATAAGACTAACATCTACCATTTGTAGTGTAGTCTTGTAGTAATACCAAACTTTGTACATGACAATGTACACAATTCAAGTGCATGTGTCATCTATATGAATGATATAACCAGTGCAATCTCATGGCATAATTAACTTACCGCTGAACGATGAATATTCAGACCAATATTCACTGGGGTAATCTAAGAAGAGAAAAAAAACAGTAAAGCTATATAATACATATTTACCTTATTAAGCCCATTATGTTGCTTTGATAAGATAATGACGTAAAAATTAAACAAGAGAATCATGATAATCACTGGGGAAAGACGCTCAATGAATATGATTGAATAATACTACTAATAATAATAGATTACTATTGAAAACATACATGTTTATATATTCATGTATATGTACAATGCATACATATATACGTAACTACACACATACTCACAACGGCACACACACAAACATGCATATGTGTGTAGATGTTGCTTGTGTATAAATACACATTTGTTCAAGGAAGGTGGTTCAATTCATTTTTTTGTAATTTTCTTTACGAATTTCAATGAAAATCTCGTGCATTTGTTTTATGTATGGTTGAAGTCACCCGTACAATATCGTGGCATAATTCACTTACCGCTGAATGAGGAATATCGATAGGAGTAGTCACTGTTGTAATCTGTTGGAGAAAAAAAGGAGACATTTGTTTATAAATAGATATAGTACTCAGTCAATTAACCCTAAAAAGGCCGGGCGATTTGAGGTCTAAGTACGGCCCGGGGGTCCATTATGCTCCCCTTAAGATCTTGGCCGTCAAACGGCCTACCTCCGCGAAAAATTGCACGCATGTCAAGTGAAGTGTATAGAATAATATGATAATTGCAATTTGTTGACGAAGTCACTCATTTGCATATTTATGGTAATTTATGCAAATAAGGTCGTAAATCACATTTTTACCAATAAATTCATATAATATTCAGATTTAAGCATTTTTTTTCATCACATATATTTGTTAGACCATTTGGAATAATAATACGACAACAAAATTAGGTAAAGCTAGCTTATTCCTCATGTTATCTCTAGTTTTGATAATTTTGTATGTATTTCATTGTTTTTTTAACTTATTTATTTTGTTGTTTTATTTCATTTCTTACTATATTTCAACTATTTTGACCCCCCCCCCCCCAAAAAAAAAAAAAAAAAAAAAAAACAGCTAAACTTTAAACAAGACCCAATAAATAAAGTTTGATCAATTTTTCTAGGCAAAAGGACATTTCCATATGTTTTGTACACAAATCTAAAAAATGAGCGACTTTCGGGCTGACATGCAAAGACAAAAGGTCACGTGACCTTGTAACTGTACGTCCGATTTTTTTTTTTTTTTAAAGTTGCGCAAGACTCGAAAAAAAAAAGTCAGAGAGCAGCGGGGAGCCATCCATATGCGTTCCCGAACAATGAAACAAAATCGTGGAGGGGGGGGGGGGGGGCACAATGGCTCCCCGGCCTTATTGGAGTTGAGTTGGCATTTTAAGATGATTTATCCAAAATATGCAAAGGAAGTTTGATAACAATTTGACAAAATCCACATGCAATATATATATATATATATACCAACTTTTCCATAAGACTAACATCTACCATTTGTAGTGTAGTCTTGTAGTAATACCAAACTTTGTACGTGACAATGTACACAATTCAAGTGCATGTGTCATCTATATGAATGATATAACCAGTGCAATCTCATGGCATAATTAACTTACCGCTGAACGATGAATATTCAGACCAATATTCACTGGGGTAATCTAAGAAGAGAAAAACGGTAAAGCTATATAATACATATTTACCTTATTTAGCCCATTATGTTGCTTTGATAAGATAATGACGTAAAAATTAAACAAGAGAATCATGATAATCACTGGGGAAAGACGCTCAATGAATATGATTGAATAATACTACTACTAATAATAGATTACTATTGAAAACATACATGTACAATGCATACATATATACGTAACTACACACACACTCACAACGGCACACACACAAACATGCATATGTGTGTAGATGTTGCTTGTGTATAAATACACATTTGTTCAAGGAAGGTGGTTCAATTCATTTTTTTGTAATTTTCTTTACGAATTTCAATGAAAATCTCGTGCATTTGTTTCATGTATGGTTGAAGTCACCCGTACAATACCGTGGCATAATTCACTTACCGCTGAATGAGGAATATCGATAGGAGTAGTCACTGTTGTAATCTGTTGGAGAAAAAAAGGAGAAATTTGTTTATAAATAGATATAGTACTCAGTCCATTAACCCTAAAAAGGCCGGGCTATTTGAGGTCTAAGTACGGCCCGGGGGTCCATTATGCTCCCCTTAAGATCTTGGCCGTCAAACGGCCGATCTCCGCGAAAAATTGCACGCATGTCAAGTGAAGTGTATAGAATAATATGATAATTGCAATTTGTTGACAAAGTCACTCATTTGCATATTTATGGTAATTATGCAAATAAGGTCGTAAATCACATTTTTACCAATAACTCATATAATATTCAGATTTAAGCATTCTTTTTCACCACATATATTTGTTAGACCATTTGGAATAATAATTCGACAACAAAATTAGGTAAAGCTAGCTTATTCCTCATGTTATCTCTAGTTTTGATAATTTTTTATGTATTTCATTGTTTTTTTAACTTATTTATTTTATTTATTTTGATATAGTACTCAGTCCATTACCCTAAAAAGGCCGGGCTATTTGAGGTCTAAGTACGACCCGGGGGTCCATTATGCTCCCCTTAAGATCTTGGCCGTCAAACGGCCGATCTCCGCGAAAAATTGCACGCATGTCAAGTGAAGTGCATAGAATAATATGATAATTGCAATTTGTTGACAAAGTCACTCATTTGCATATTTATGGTAATTTATGCAAATAAGGTCGTAAATCACATTTTTACCAATAACTCATATAATATTCAGATTTAAGCATTCTTTTTCACCACATATATTTGTTAAACCATTTGGAATAATAATACGACAACAAACTTAGGTAAAGCTAGCTTATTCCTCAGGTTATCTCTAGTTTTGATAATTTGTTATGTATTTCATTGTTTTTTTAACTTATTTATTTCATTTATTTTGTTGTTTTATTTCATTTCTTACTACAATTCAACTATTTTGACCCCCCCCCAAAAAAAAAAAACCAACTAAACTTTAAACAAGACCCAATAACTAAAGTTTGATCTATTTTCTAGGAAAAAGGACATTTCCATATGTTTTGTACACATATCTAAAAAATGAGCGACTTTCGGGCTGACATGCAAAGACAAAAGGTCACGTGACCTTGTAACTGTACGTCCGATTTTTTTATTTTTTTTTAAAGTTGCGCAAGACTCGAAAAAAAAAGTCAGAGAGCAGCGGGGAGCCATCCATATGCGTTCCCGAACAATCCAAAAAAATCGTGGAGGGGGGGGGGGGGGGCATAATGGCTCCCCGGCCTTATTTGAGTTGAGTTGGCATTTTAAGATGATTATATCCAAAAGATGCAAAGGAAGTTTGATAACCATTTGACAAAATCCACATGCAATATATATTATATATATACCAACTTTTCCATAAGACTAACATCTACCATTTGTAGTGTAGTCTTGTAGTAATACCAAACTTTGTACATGACAATGTACACAATTCAAGTGCATGTGTCATCTATATGAATGATATAACCAGTGCAATCTCATGGCATAATTAACTTACCGCTGAACGATGAATATTCAGACCAATATTCACTGGGGTAATCTAAGAAGAGAAAAAAAACAGTAAAGCTATATAATACATATTTACCTTATTAAGCCCATTATGTTGCTTTGATAAGATAATGACGTAAAAATTTAACAAGAGAATCATGATAATCACTGGGGAAAGACGCTCAATGAATATGATTGAATAATACTACTAATAATAATAGATTACTATTGAAAACATACATGTTTATATATTCATGTATATGTACAATGCATACATATATACGTAACTACACACATACTCACAACGGCACACACACAAACATGCATATGTGTGTAGATGTTGCTTGTGTATAAATACACATTTGTTCAAGGAAGGTGGTTCAATTCATTTTTTTGTAATTTTCTTTACGAATTTCAATGAAAATCTCGTGCATTTGTTTTATGTATGGTTGAAGTCACCCGTACAATATCGTGGCATAATTCACTTACCGCTGAATGAGGAATATCGATAGGAGTAGTCACTGTTGTAATCTGTTGGAGAAAAAAAGGAGACATTTGTTTATAAATAGATATAGTACTCAGTCAATTAACCCTAAAAAGGCCGGGCTATTTGAGGTCTAAGTACGGCCCGGGGGTCCATTATGTTCCCCTTAAGATCTTGGCCGTCAAACGGCCTACCTCCGCGAAAAATTGCACGCATGTCAAGTGAAGTGTATAGAATAATATGATAATTGCAATTTGTTGACGAAGTCACTCATTTGCATATTTATGGTAATTTATGCAAATAAGGTCGTAAATCACATTTTTACCAATAACTCATATAATATTCAGATTTAAGCATTCTTTTTCACCACATATATTTGTTAGACCATTTGGAATAATAATACAACAACAAAATTAGGTAAAGCTAGCTTATTCCTCATGTTATCTCTAGTTTTGATAATTTTTATGTATTTCATTGTTTTTTTAACTTATTTATTTCATTTATTTTGTTGTTTTATTTCATTTCTTACTATAATTCAACTATTTTGACCCCCCCCCCCCCCAAAAAAAAAAAAAACAGCTAAACTTTAAACAAGACCCAATAACTAAAGTTTGATCTATTTTCTAGGCAAAAGGACATTTCCATATGTTTTGTACACAAATCTAAAAAATGAGCGATTTTCGGGCTGACATGCAAAGACAAAAGGTCACGTGACCTTGTTACTGTACGTCTGATTTTTTTTTTTTTTTTAAAGTTACGTAAGACTCGAAAGAAAAGAGTCAGCGAGCAGCGGGGAGCCATCCATATGCGTTCTCGAACAATGAAACAAAATCGTGGAGGGCGGGGGGGGGGGGGCATAATGGCTCCCCGGCCTTATTTGAGTTGAGTTGGCATTTTAAGATGATATATCCAAAATATGCAAAGGAAGTTTGATAACCATTAGACAAAATCCACATGCAATATATATATATATATATATACCAACTTTTCCCTAAGACTAACATCTACCATTTGTAGTGTAGTCTTGTAGTAATACCAAACTTTGTACATGACAATGTACATAATTCAGGTACATGTGTCATCTATATGAATGATATAACCAGTGCAATCTCATGGCATAATTAACTTACCGCTGAACGATGAATATTCAGACCAATATTCACTGGGGTAATCTAAGAAGAGAAAAACAGTAAAGCTATATAATACATATTTACCTTATTAAGCCCATTATGTTGCTTTGATAAGATAATGACGTAAAAATTAAACAAGAGAATCATGATAATCACTGGGGAAAGACGCTCAATGAATATGATTGAATAATGCTACTACTAATAATAGATTACTATTGAAAAAATACATGTTTATATATTCATGTATATGTACAATGCATACATATATACGTAACTTCACACACACTCACAACGGCACACACACAAACATGCATATGTGTGTAGATGTTGCTTGTGTATATATACACATTTGTTCAAGGAAGGTGGTTCACTTCATTTTTTTTTAAAACTTATTTATTTTATTTATTTTGTTGTTTTATTGCATTTCTCACTACAATTCAATTATTTTGACCCCCCAAAAAACCACCTTAACTTTTAACAAGACCCAATAAGTAATGTTTGATCTATTTTTAGGAAAAATGACATTTCCATATGTTTTGTAAACAAATCACAAAAATAAGCGATTTTCGGGCTGACGTGCAAAAACAAAAGGTCCCGTGACCTTGTAACTGTAGGTCCGATTTTCATTTTTTTTTTTTAAATTGCGCAAGACTCGAAAGAAAAAATTCAGCGAGCGGCGGGGAGCCATCCATATGCGTTCCCGAACAATGAAACAAAATCGTGGAGGGGGGGGGGGGGGGGCACAATGGCTCCCCGGCCTCATTTGAGTTGAGTTGGCATTTTAAGATGATATATCCAAAATATGCAAAGGAAGTTTGATAACCATTTGACAAAATCCACACACAAACATGCATATGTGTGTGGATGTTGCTTGTGTTTATATACACATTTGTTCAAGGAAGGTGGTTCAATTCATTTTTTTGTAATTTTCTTTACGAATTTCAATGAAAATCTCGTGCATTTGTTTTATGTACGGTTGAAGTCACCCGTGCAATATCATAGCATAATTGACTTACCACTCAAGGATGAATACTCATATGAATAGTCACTGTTGTAAGCTGTTAGAGAAAAATGGGAGATGTTTTGTAATCAAATATATAATGTATTCTGTCCAATTAGTTTGATAATCACTTGACCAGGCTTTTTAGTTTCTGAGTGACCCCAAAAATGCAGTCTGATAACAAAGCATAAGGCCGCTTTTCTTCTTTTGAATCAATATTGGCTTCATTATATACACCTTCGCACACATACAAAAAAGACAACATTAAAAATACCCACATATAAATATAATTGTATAAATATACACACATATATATAAATATATTCCTAATTTACACCGAGACTTTTATTTAACCATTTCAAAAGTTGTCGTGTACTAATGCCAAACTAAATAAACGAGAGAAAAGACGTTAGTAAGTCTAGAAGAGAAAAACAAAAGAAGTTTTATAATCACTTGACAAAGACGTTAAATATATTTTGTCGATACATTTTTAGCGACCAAACAAGACACCTGTCGGATAAGAATCCATTCAATTATTTTTCAATTTTCGTGTCATTGTATACACACATCCACACTCACACACAAACGCATGCGTGTGTTTACACTCCTTTTCAAAAAATGCTTTGCTTTGCTTTGCTTTTTCGTTCAAGAAAACGTTGTTGCATAAATATGATAATTTAATGTAACATTAAAGCATAGACGGTAATTGTTTTTTAAATCCGATGAAAAGTTACTATTAGCATATTTTGGTATGTATTAGACTTTGAAAAAAGGCAACATATACTTTTGAGAGTTCAACTGTTGTATAGATATTTAGAACAACAGAAAATATAATAGGATATTAAATTTCTGGATAATATGCAAAATTAATGCATGTAATCGTATAGCAATTGAATGTAAACTCTTGAATAACATTACAAATAAAAATGTATTTATAACTGGTAATAAATTATATGAAATCATTCTTTTAGTTTGAAAAGCATTATATCGTCCTACATTTAGTGCTAAGAAAACAGACACTCAACAAAATTCCTCTTGTCATTTTATCTTATTGGGAATCGATATTGCAAGATTGTTTGAACATGTAATTAAAGGTGTTCACAGAGCTTGCCATTCTCAATGATCTGTCCAACTGATTCCATGCTATAAGTAAAGAAATGAGGGGGCTATGTTTAAAGCATTCTGTTTTATACTTTGGCACATAAATTAAATCTTTAATAACTGCCTGCCTCGTATTATGCTGATGAATGTCACTTAATACTTTAATTAAATTTTCTTGTAAATAGGATGGAGCCATCATATTAACTAGATGAAATTCAAAAGATTTATCAATCTATATACATCCATTTCAGATTGATAATCAATTCACTGGATGGAGTCTCGTAACGTTTGTTTGAAAGTATTCTAGCAGCTCATTGTTTCATTTTCTTGAGTTTATCCGTTTGTTCCTGATGCCGATTTCACCACACAGAGGAACAATAATCAAAGTGAGGCAATACGAGTGCATTATACGGCAACTTTAAAGATGTTATTGGTAAATAGTCCTTAGCTCGTTTTATTACACTGATATTTCTTTGCGTTACTTTTCTTACTTTGTCAACGTGCTTAGACCAATAATCAAGTCTTCATTAATTAATTCTTTTTAATGCCTTTCCATTCATAGAAACGTTGAAGGTTGTTATTTTATTCAAATTTGCACGCGAAGCTATGACCATGACACAAGTTTTTTGTCTGTGTTTAGTACGAGGTGGTTTTGATTAACCCATACCATTCATTCTTGCAATGCGAAAGAAAGGTTCAATCATGAAACGAAACACAATCTATTAATCAAAGATTTTAACATACCTTCTTCGCATGTAACCCCCGCATCTTTATAGTGTTGGCAGTCATGACTTCCAAGACCATTATGAGAACAGTCTTGGATGTTATTCTCATAACCTGTACAAAACAAGTTATCCAGCCAAATTTGACCACTTCCTTGGCCGAAGGTTGCGTATGGGTGGGCCACTCCTCCTTGCAGCCCTAACATACGACAGATCACTTGGGCTTCGTTATCATCGAAGAAGTCGTCACAAACAGTTCCCCATTCTCCTTCAACTTGAATCTCTACACGGCCTTGTAAACGGTTTTCACCATCCACTAGTCGAACTCCTGTGATGGGAGGTGCATATGTTTGAAGAAGGCGCAATTTCAGATTTAATTCATCTTTTTTCATTAAAAAATGTCATTTCAAGCTAATCTTCAATTCTAAAAAAGAACAAAATATCCTTTTAAGAACAATCTACCGATTAGTGATAAAGATATGGAAACTCACATGAAGTAGTTCCATAACAATTTAATATTGTATCGGTATTCCTTGATTCCATGAACGCAGGCAGCTAATTTTTATTTCACTTTTAAATTTATTTATAGATATTCTAAGAAATACATTGTTCGCTATATATATATATATATATCTTTATATTATTTGCCAATTGTTTGGAGATGATCTCTTCTTTTCTTAAATGTTCTTGAGTTTGAGCTCTGAACCGCTTCACGTCTTCCGAATGGCCTCCACCAGAACCAAAATATTAAATCAAAAGATACAATGATTTAATAAAGACACATTGAAGTGCTATTATGAAGATTACAAAAAAAGGAAAAGAAAAAACTCAACGGGTTTTGCTCGGGCAATATCATATGCATGGAGTCCTTTAAACAATATTAAAGATAATTATAAAGGAAAAAGCCTCGGTTTTGGGTCTGCGTGGAGTCGGTTGTATGACTGATTGAGGTATGGATATGTGAAGGACTTACCGAGTTGTGCATCGGAGATCTGGAGCAGAGCCACACCTAAAGTCACGAGGACGGAGGTCCAGAAGCCTGGTTGTGCAGTCCACATGTTTCTGTTAGTTTCAGCTAACAAGACACAATGCCTTGATCTCACGTTCCTCGCCTCCACTTATATCATAATTTAGCCACAGAATGCTCATGTACAACTAAGTGCACTTTCAAGCAATCAAATATTATTTCGTTTGCATGCACTTTTCCGCAAATATTTACCAAATATTCATAGTTTTTCTTGTCTCGTTTCTTTAAACCAACACGCCATTCAAGCTAAAAGTTTGAGCAACCGTTTTGTTAAAAGAATCAAGGAAAGTAAAGATGTAGTTACTAATTCGCTATTCGTGAATGATAAACTTTGCTAAAGGATTGATTTTCTCTCACCACCTGTCCGCCTTTTCTTTGCTTGACATTTTACTGCAAATATTTTACAAATATTCATAGTTTTCCTTGTCTCGTTTCTTTTAAATCAACACGCCATTCAACCTAGAATCATTGGAAAGTGGTTTTGCTGTAAGAATCAAGCAAGTAACGATGTAGTTACTTATTTTCTATTTTATAAAGATAAACTTCGCTAAAAGTTTGATTTTCTCTCACCACCTGTCTGCTTTTTCTTTGCTTGACATTTAACCGCAAATATTTTCCAAGCATTAGTAGTTTTCATTGTCTCGTTTCTTAAAAATCAACACGCCATTCAGGCTATAAAACAATAAAAGAAAGCATTTTGTTAAAGAATCAAGAAAGTAGCGATTTAGTTACTTATTCGTTGTTCCTTAAAGACAAACTTCGTGAAAGGATCGATTTCTCTCTCAGCACCTGTCACCTTTGTTTAGCTTTTGGTATACATACGGCGGTAATACCGGTAATCAGAGAAGACAGTATTGGTATAATGTCTCACCTTAACGTGGTATAATGAATCATTAACAGTTATTCGGTCTGAACCAGCTTTTATCAATAATAACCTATTTTTTAAATAATAGATTGATTAGCTTAAATGACCTGGATAAAGTAATGGGAGTTGATGCAGGTAGTTGTGCAGGAAAGTAATGGGAGTTGATGCAGGTTGTTGTGCAGGAAAGTAATGGGAGTTGATGCAGGTAGTTGTGCAGGAAAGTAATGGGAGTTGATGCAGGTTGTTGTGCAGGAAAGTAATGGGAGTTGATGCAGGTTGTTGTGCAGGAAAGTAATGGGAGTTGATGCAGGTAGTTGTGCAGGAAAGTAATGGGAGTTGATGCAGGTTGTTGTGCAGGAAAGTAATGGGAGTTGATGCAGGTTGTTGTGCAGGAAAGTAATGGGAGTTGATGCAGGTAGTTGTGCAGGAAAGTAATGGGAGTTGATGCAGGTTGTTGTGCAGGAAAGTAATGGGAGTTGATGCAGGTTGTTGTGCAGGAAAGTAATGGGAGTTGATGCAGGTAGTTGTGCAGGAAAGTAATGGGAGTTGATGCAGGTTGTTGTGCAGGAAAGTAATGGGAGTTGATGCAGGTAGTTGTGCAGGAAAGTAATGGGAGTTGATGCAGGTTGTTGTGCAGGAAAGTAATGGGAGTTGATGCAGGTTGTTGTGCAGGAAAGTAATGTGGTTAATGAGGTCAAATGGAGTCCTATTTCTCCCCGATCGTTGTATAACTTTGACTTTTGTTCGAAAGCAGAACAATAAAAGAAACAGAGTGGCAAAAGTCAGTTGAAATGAATCGGATTAACAATGAGAGTTATTAATGTTTAAAATATGCGATCACTAAAGCTATATGTGAATTTCAGATTGGCAATTCGGTTAGTTTGTCGTGTACAAAAAAAATATCGGTAATATCTCTTATTCCCCTTAGTTTCTTCTCTCTTCCGAGTCATACATTAAAATAATTGACTGTTTCGTAATTTTATGTATTGTAACAAATGGGAAAGTTGTCCAGCACTACGTCAGACTGACATTAAAAATTAAGCCACTTTGAAGTTCCCAGACGTATAGTGACGAAAGTTTTCAAGAACTCATAACTTTCTTTAAAAACCAATTTTGGTTATATTTCTTTCAAACTGTCACCATTCCGAGAGTCCTTTTTTTCAGGGCTCCTCAATCCTCTCTCTCTCTCTCTCTCTCTCTCTCTCTCACATGGTGCACCCGCACGCCTACTGTATGTCACCATTCTGTTTTTCATATTTTCCTGCTCTCTTATAGATTACTTAGCTAGTGAGTCAAACATCAGAAGGTTCACCCCAATCATTCACAAGTTCTGTCTTCCCTCTGTCAACTCTGGTTGATAACTATTTATCTTCTGTACAGCGATTCTATGGAATGTGTCTAGCACGACATTCCCCTCCCATTTATTTTATTCAAGAATTAAATATTATCTTGACATATAACCAATAGAGTAGTGTTAATGATACCATGGACCCTGCCACAAGGTTCCGGTAGGTTCCAAGGTGATACCATCAAGAACCCTCAGTACACGGACATATTAAGAGATTTTCGACTTCATGATGTATCTAAAACTGCGAATTCCGGCTCCCTTCCAAAGGATGACAAATATATTTTCAATATTTAATTGTAGGCCTATTTGTTATAACCGTCATCATATTTATCTCATTCGTGACCCATCTTTTCAAGTTGTTGTTCATAGCATCTCTCTCTCTCTCTCCTTCTCTCTCTCTCTCTTTCAAGTTTCAAGGTTGATAGAAACACCCAGCCCCATACCACGGAGAGGTGAACAAAATATTCGCGTGTAAAATGTCGGAAAGCAAACAATTATACATGTATTAGCTTTGAATTAACTGCAATTTAATACACTTTTGGTTGAATTAACCAAACTAATTCAACATTGTGTAAAGCACTCGTAACATTGTTCATTAGCAAAATATTGATGGACGGCTTGAAAAGTTAATATTTTAAAACATTGTAAGTATTTGATCAACCAAAGCTAAATACAGGTGTTATTGAGTCCAAAACAAACATAACGAAATCATAATTGAGTTTGATTAAGCAAACATATTCAAAATTGTGTGAAACACCCGTTTCACTGATCATTTAGCAAAATTCTGATGGACTGATTGAAAAGTTAATATTTTAAAACATATTTTAAAACAATATAAAAAAATTCTCTACCACAGTTTAAATACAGGAGTTATTGAAGTCACGAGACACATAATGAACGCACTATTTAATGTAAGTATACATGTCAAAGGAAAAGTGGGTCAACGTCAATTCTCTGACTCTGCTAGGTCATTTTATTTTATTTTATTTCATATTTATTACTTTAAGTTTGTAAGTTAAAGAAACATATAACTGTATCTGGGCAGCACCGTATACGCATACAAACAGTAGCAATTTTGGAGGGGGCTTTTCGGCTCCAACCCCCCCCCCCCCCCCCCCGGCCACCCAAAAGCAAAGACAAACCCAACAACTCTTCATAATATAAGAATCTAAGCGAGTTGCATAATTTTCTCCTGGAGAAACTCACAGACACAAACTCACAAACACATGACATACCATATACTACACTGACTGTTCAAACTAATAACACTACACCAAACACTAAGCCTAACCCTTACACTAAACCTAACATGTCGCCTGTATTTATTATTGTTATGCTCCCTCACAAAAAACCCAAAATAAACCAAAAACAGAACAAAATGTTTATACAAATTTTACCAACGTTAAATAGCGCACCTATCGATGAAACTAATACCAATGTTAGCTAGAATGCAATTACTTTCCTTACACAGGCTAAACGTCCACCTGGCTCTCAACAGACGATAACAGCCAGGGGCGGCCGAGCGACTTCCAAAGTGGGGGGGCACCAACAAAAAAGGGCACTTTCTGGGAAAAAAGGGCACCTACAGTGGGAAATCTCAAAGCGAAAATATACAATTTTGTAGACAGTGGTATATACCCCTACATTGTGATTACATTATCAGGGATGATTTCAATATTTGTTTCTCTTCATACATAATACAAGATATCGCTTAAGCATCATACTTTACAGTTGGGTGTGATGTCTGAATATGCATTTACGAGCGAGCGAAGCGAGCGAGAAAAATTTTAAAGATCTGTGAGGTCGCAGTGCGAAAAATTACATCTTATAAAGAGGAAAAAAGCCAATCGTGATGGGGTTATAACCACATTCTCATAACGGAAGACTGAAAAGACCTTTGATAAGTAACATAATTATATCATCTTTAAATGCGAGCGAGCGCAGCGAGCGAACTTTGGGGGAAATTGCTCTTAGTCGCTTTAAATAAGGGGCAGGTTTAATGATTACATGAAAAGGGGACAATTATCGAAAGGGATAAGACACTTATTAGAAAAGAAAAGGAGCACGTGTCAAAGTACAAAGGATAATTATAAGAGGTGAAAATGAGGCATTTTTTCACCTGAAAAGAGGCACTCACCAGTGATGAAAAAGAGGCGTTTACGAAAATGGGAAATAGGCATTTGTTGACGGAAAAGGGGCACCCATCAGATTTTGATAGGGGCATTTATAAGAGGTGAAAAGGGGATAAGTCCCTTATTAGAAAGGAAAAGGGGCACGTATCATTATTAAAAGGAGAATTATCAGAGTTGAAAAGGGGCACTGACCAGATATGAAAAGGGGCACTTATGAAAATGTAAAAGGGGCACTTATAATAAAGGAAAATGTGCATTTGTTGAATAAAAAGGGGGCACCGTTCAGATTTTTAAAAGGGGCAGTTATGAGAAGGGGAAGGAGCTCTTTCTTTTCAATGGGGGCACTTATCATAAGGAAAAGGGGCACTTATTAGAAAGGGAAAGGGGTAGTTATGAGAAAGGGAAGGAGCTCTCTCTTTTTAATGGGGGCACTTATCATAAGGAAAAGGGGCACTTATTAGAAAATAAGAGGGGCACATGTTAAAATGAAAGGTGTGCTCATCCGAGTTTAAAAAAGGGGTAGTTATTAAAAGGAGAAGGGGCACTTCTTACAAAGGAAAAAAGGGGAAGTTGTCAAAGTAAAAGGAGCACCTCTCAGTTTTGAATAGGGCAATTATCAGAGGTGGAGGGGGCACTTATTAAAAGTGAAAAGGGGCACTTCTCCTACCTGAAAAGAGGCACTTACTAGAGATTAAAAAGGGCACTTATTCAAGATAATTTCAAGATTTATGAGAATGGAAAATGGACACTTATTGCAAAGGAAAATGGGAACATGTCGAAGGAAATGGGGCACGTGTCAAAAATAAAAAGGGCACTCGTCAGAGGTGAAAAGGGGGAAGGAGCACTTTTACTAAGTAATAGGGGCACTTGTCAAAGTAAAAGGGGCACCTTTCCTATGTAAAAGGGGCACTTCTTACAAAATAAAAGGGGCACTTTTCCTATGTAAAAAGGGCACTTTTGGGGTATCTGAAAAAGTGGGGGGGGGCACTGTGCCCCCCTGCCCCCCCGGGAGAACCGCCTCTGATAACAGCACGATATCTGTGTGAGTTACAGGCACAATATTGAATTTCAGTCAGTAAAGAAACGTATTATTTGTCGTAAAATAGGCCGATAAGTGAGTGATACAAACACATAAACAAATTGTTATATACTACTGCCAATTGAAACCTGCATGGAATGTAAATCCTTTCAGTAGTCCCTATGTGAAAAATGTTTTCTATTGGTCTTCATCACCACCATTCATCGTGCGACAGAAGACTAACTAATAATTTTGCCACAGCTTATATCAGTCTTTGATGGAAAGTATAAGGAAAGCGAGAACAAAAAATCGCAAACAGCTCCTCCCCGTCCAAAAAGTAAAAAGAAAATAGAATTTGATTTGCACTATTCGGGAACCTCGCTGCCAATAATGGTTGTAGATTGTCCCAATGTCGAAACGTGGAAAATCTACGTACCGCAAAGCACCCACGTCGCTTCTTCTGTTTTCTTGTCATTTTTTTCCATTATGGTTTCATTCATTTATACATAGGCCTATATATTATTTTAAATATTTGGATACCCCCTCCCCCAGTGTAAATTAGAAAATCGCGCAGACCGTTATTTCAACTCAACATACCAATACAGGGCTGTCAACTTTAGGCAACTGCTTAAATAGGGAGGTCGTTTGCAATTCGTTTTTGCACAACTGACCGGGGGTGGGGGGGGAGGGCGAAGTGAGCACTACAAATAAAACTTAAAAAAAAACTCACCCCGGCCTCCCCTGGATCCGCCACTGTCCAGCATCCCCCCCCCCCCCTCCCCAACCTAACTGGATGTAACGGCCGAAAAGAATAATCCTCATGAATATTCATGAAAAAGTTTCTTCTTAAACTCGTTACGTCATCATCCAGTGTCTGTTCAAATTACGCTTGTGACGTCACTGTACATGTGATTTTTCAACGTAAACAAACGGAATCCACTGGATGGGGGAAGGCGGCGAATTCAAGCCCTATATTTAACATAATTTGGGGGGTTATTTCCGGAAACCAGCCAACATATGCAATCTAATCATTAATCCACTCTCGGGGATGAAATTGAACCTAGGTTGGAAGAATAAAGGTAAGCAAAATTGTTTTGATAGACTCTAGATCTATATGTTTTTGTACCGGGCTCCAAAAGTTACGACGTGTTGGAATTGTGTTCACTGGAGCAGTAGCGAACCATGGCTAGCGAGCGGTCATCACCGTGTTAGACGGGCCTACCTCCCCGCTAAATATGTTGCAGTAACCGCTCAGCATTTCCGGTGTAATGAGCGAGTGCAAAGGAATTTTTTTAATGTAGACTAGGTCTATATCAATCGCAATTGAGATTACAAATTAGGATACGGTACCTGACTGGGTGTGAGTGATTATTACTCCCGGCCCCCCCACTTAGTGTTATTTAGGGTACGCGTATGCTTGTACCCTCTTTTTGAAAAGACCCCCTATCTGAGTACTGCCAACATTTCTGAACCCCCCTTTCGCGGGCTTTTCACGGGCTTTTCCTGCCTTGGAGACCCCCCTAAATCCGGAACACTGCTCAATGTACCCCCTTAATCCGGAACACTGCTCAATGTACCCCCCTATCTCAGGACATGCAGACACCCCCCCCCCCCCTCCCCTTCTCATCTCAGATAAAGTTGTCATTACTGGTTGGCACTTCTTCAAGTTCTTCTTCTTGATCATTTTGAAGCACAATTCTTTTTAGGGCTTCAATATTACACCATATCACAGACACTGATAACATGTAGGGCCTTGCATCTCAGATTTAACATTGTTAAACGATCCCTTTAATACACAGCCAGGATAGTAGTAACGCAGCTGTGTGTGAATTAGGGTAGCCTACACTTCAGTACAAAACTAAATAGGTCTAGGTCTAGATCCAAGTCCCACATATTCATTTTCATGGGTGTTGGAAAATGAGTTTGAAAGTGTTACTATTGCGATCAAACTATAGGGCAAACTACTCACCTGAATGTGCCACCCTGTGAGCCACAGGTAGACAGCCACAATATCCACAACGAGGAGACTGTGGGTCCTGCTCAAAGACGTCGCAATCATGACAATTTTGGCAGGGCCCACGCCTCATAACATACCCCATCTTCATGCCCCGGCTTGATGCCGAGCCTAGCCCGATATGCATGCTGCAGGTGCAGCTAGCGGATGCACCGTACAGACTGTTATCTCTCTCTCTCTCTCTCTCTCTCTCACACAGATTTTTAGAAGTCCGTATGCCGCCGTACTGGGACGGGAGTGCATGGGACTCAATGTTTTTACTCATGAAATAATCCTAAATGAGCTTTCAAAACTAGCAGGAATTTCTGAAATCTGATCGCGGGGTTTCATCAATTTTTCTATGTTCAACTTCAAGATATTTTATAACCCCCTTTTTTAATTACAAAGAGATGAGAGAAAAACACCCCCTTTTTAAAGAAATCTCCGGGTGAAAGTCAAATACACCCCCTTTTTTTACATTTCTCGGGCCGGACTTTGTTGCACGAAAAGTACCCCTTTACCGGACATTTTGGCAACACGCATGCGGTCATTTTGAAACCTGAGTGGGGGGGCCGGGTTATTACTGTCACACGCCTGAATTATGAATATGTACTAGATCTAGATCTAGTCTATCTAGACTCTGCTCTGGTTGACAGTTTGACATCCACCACTCGCACAGGCACCAATTTATCTAGACCGAATTTTCCGTCTCTTTCGTTCGTTAGCCTCTTATTGGGGTAGGGTCGGCTCTCTCTCTTTAGAGACGGAAACCGTCTATACACATTCCCGTGATAACGCCACGGCCATTTCAGGTCGTAGGGTTATGCCCCCAAAATCCCCCAAAATGTAATTTTACCTCGAGCATGTTATATTGTAAATTAGGCCTAGATCTAGGCTATAATAAATCAGTTCCACTTACCAACTTGACTGAAATAATCAGTTTAATAGTCCCTTTTTAGGAAACTATGGGTCAAAATCGGAATCCATGTCATGATGTTGAAAAAGATTTTCAAAATGGATTTCGATTTTGACCCATAATTTCCTAAAAAGGGACTATTAAACTGATTATTTCAGTCAAGTTGGTAAGTGGAACTGATTTATTATAGCCTAGGCCTAATTTACAATATAACATGCTCGAGGTAAAATGACATTTTGGGGGATTTTGGGGGCATAATCCTACGACCTGAAATGGCCGTGGCGTTATCACGGGAATGTGTATAGACGGTTTCCGTCTCTAAAGAGAGAGCCGACCCTACCCCAATAAGAGGCCAACGAACGAAAGAGACGGAAAATTCGGTCTACAATTTATCCAACCGGCAACAGTCGTAAGAACTACAAGATCGTGTCGTCCTTACAAGTTACAGTCACAAACTGAGCAACATATTCACTCCTTTCCTTTCCACAGTGGAATGCCCTCCCTCTTGACTTGAGGTTGTCTAGGCTCCGTCAATGGAAGCCTTTCAGTTTCAGTGACAACTAAAGACAGGCGTGAAGTAAATTTCAGGCAACATCTTTACTAACTCCGGGAAGCTCCAACACCGGCGCGCCGGTGTTGGAGCTTCCCAGAGTTACATCTTTACTGGCACTAGGCCTAAGTATACAGACTAGGCCTATACACCTTTCAACTGCACACCTTGGCATCCCCATGTTGCCACACACATGCACTTTATACATCTGCAAGAGACTTCAGCAGTGAAGGAGGCAGATTATCCTGAAGAAGAAGAAGAAGAAGACTAAACTATTAAAAGTGAAACTTTTAAGTTTAAAAGTTTAGACTACAACTTAGTTTCAGTGAACCGGTGAAGCTAATTTAGTATCTTAATTACAGACTATACAGAGAGGGGGGGGGGGGGGGGTGTTGAGTAAAAAAAAAAAAACCCTACTGTCCGGTACTGGCACTGCATTCATGGAATACCTCTGGTGGAAACTGAGGAAGCAAGATACGCTAATGGTGTTAACTTCCAGGAAAACATGAAATGGAATCACCACGTGGATGTCATTACCAAGTCAGCTAATTCTGTTACTAACACAGTGATCCACTTTCAGTTTTAATTTTGTTCTTCTTCGATCTTCTTCCTTTTGAGTACAGACCTCTTTACAGAGTATTATCTTACTATACTGGGGGTGTGTGCAGGTGGACCACTACACCGGGGTTTCCCCCTACTCTTATACGAATAGTGCAGTGGGTTATAAACGTGCAAAGGTAGTGACTCTTCTCTACACGGGGCCTCCATTTAACGTCCTATCCGAGGGACGGAGTGTTTTCCACTTGACATAAACTGCGTCTATGAACAAGGGAAGGGTCACGTTAACACACAACGCAGGCTTCAGTCATCCGCCTGGGTGGGAGTCTAACCCGGGATCTTTGGTTCGACAGTTGATGCCAAAAGTGGACTTTCTCCTTAAACCCTAAAGTTACAGGGTTGATCGAGCTCAATAAACTTGAAACTCGGTGGTCTCAAGTCTCTATAAATAATCTCAATTACTTTAAATACACATGTACCAAACATGTACATGTTAATCCAGATGCCATTTTATGAATATCAATTGACCTTTGACCTTTCAGGTTCTTCAGACTGAGTTAAAGATGTCTGGAACAAGCACGATGGCCCAGAGCTCACTCTACAAGTCTGTCCTAGCGGGCGAGATGGAGATAGACCCAGAGTTGTGCAACCTTAGCTTCAGTCTCGGGTGAGTGCACCATGAAGGAAACAAAATCAGAAGGGTGTATGGCCTTGGGCCCCGTCTTATAGTAATCGCAACTGCGTGCATAAGAGATACTGCAAACTTGCGATTGATTAGCAGACTTGATTTGGATCAATCTCAACTATGTTTAAGCTGATGCAGCCTGTACATGGCGTATTGCGAGAGATAGTTGTGACACACACATGTACATGTACATGTATGTGTACAAACTCAAGTTTCAATTCATATTCCCTCCCATAGAGATTGTATGTGGGCGGATGCTATTTGGAGCTCCATTTATTGAACCTTGAGTGTGTACAGTGTATGCCTGTGAATGTTGGAACTGTCTCTATGAAAGCGCTATGATGTAACCAATGATGAGGATCCAAAATCATAGTCAGTAACCTGTAAACCTGATTAATTATGAGAGCCAAGAAAAACAATTGTTTCTATTTTATGTACGTACATGTAGTGTATGTACAGTATGTCATAGGGGGGTGACATGCTAATTGCTTTCGAGTACTGGTAAAAGCAATTTCAATTGCTTTTGTCATCCCTGACCAACAAATTGTTTTCACTGGCTGCCTGCCGTAGTAACAAACAGAATTGACAAAAGACTTAACTCTGTTTCGTTGACGATCAGACATAGACGAAAGACTTCATGCATGGCTGATTGTCAACGAAACGGAGTTAAGTCTTTTGTCAATTCTGCTTGTTGCTACGGCAGGCAGCCAGTGAAAACAAAATTTTCCTGATTGAGGTGTCATATGAAAGAGCAGAAAATGAACTTTCTAGAAATGAATTTTTCTTCGAAATTCAGATACCGCCCGCCAAATGACTTTTTGGTTTCCTTCCTTCAAATTGCTTTTAATCACTTTCGCATGAAATAGGCATCATATGAGTTGCATCAAATGAAAGAGGAGGATCTAAGCTTTACAAATATGTATCATTTATTGAATATAATTGTGATTAAGTTATGATAAAACATCGATAATTCTTGGTTTCGTTTTTCTGGGTCGCACTGTGCATAGACCTCAGTCCATGGGTACAGTGCCAACTCTTGACAAGTGTCTTACCCAACACAAGACCTTATAGAATTTTTTTAAAGTTATCAATGAGAATCTGTGCCTGTAGACTAGTATGTAACGTGCACCTCACTTTCCATCCCTGATGTGGTTTGTTTTGGCCATCTTTCATGCCTGATCAGCACCCCTTTCTACCTTGGGCATGAGAAGCTACCGGGTCCACTGCCCCCTCTACCAGCATGGATGCTAGACACACCCATGTACAGTAAACTACCCATGGTCCCGGCACCTAAGGGAAGGATTGTGCTCGCCACTACCGGTCTGTGCAAGAAGGTAAGCTCCAGGCTCATTTTCACCAAACGACAAAAACAAATATAAAATAATAAATAAATGAATAACATTTTAAACAGATAAAGAGAGAGAGAAAAAAAAAACCTGGATTATTATTGAGTTTGAGCAAGTTTTACCAATTTAATCAAATTTTCATAACTTTTAAAGCCTGCATTACACAATTCATTAAATATACGTATGATAAATGGCTTTATACATAGGGCCTTTTCCAGATAATATAAGGTGCTGTGGCTTAGTGTATGAACAAATTGAGAAGATTTTTAGATGGTTTCTTTCGCAGTGAAATTCAGAGCCAGTACATCATTATCTTTAATACAGTATAGTTTCTGGTCACAAAATTGTTTGGTTTTACAGTAATTTGAGAGCCAAAATAAAAAACTGTATACAAGTTGAAGTCCTGTATTGCCCTGCTTTATTTCTCTATGTTACAGACTGCTTGATGCAGAACATTCAGAAAATTATAATTTGAAGCATCTTAACCAATCAGATAACATAAAATGGACAAGTCCAAAATTATAGAATAGCCTGTGATACTTTTGTGTGTTAGTGGTACCAGACACGATTAGCATTTATTAAATGCTATTTTCTTGTCCCATTTATCCTTTCAATGTTAACCATTCACATTTGATTGTCATATTGATGTACTTTTGTTTGGATAATAAACTTCAAACTCAGAAAGGGAAGCAATGGAAACGATTGAGAAGTGAGTAAGTAGGAAAGAATGCAATCACTGACAGGTGAGTGTGTAAGCACAACATAAAAACAGAGACTGTGATTAAATGAGTAGAAGCATTTAGGAATTGGAAAGCAAAATGTGACAATGAATGAACATGATAATGGTATCTCCTCCTAGCTTCATCAAACCCCTGATGACCTTGACTTTGACCCCGTGGCTGCCGGACTGTGCTGTGAATATCAGAGTCTTCATGATCCACATCTAAAGAGTCATTATACAACGCAGGCCACCTATGATAGACTCATCAAATCAGGATATATCACACCAGATGGCATGGTAAGAACAAACATACAAATTTTACATTGATTTTTAGCAAAATAGGGCTAATAGAGTGGTGAAGTGTGACGTCATCAAAAATCTATTTTTAGAATTTCTTAATTTTTTCTTCGTTTTCCGAAAGAGCCTAATGGTTAGGAGCCAGAGCATATAACACTGAGTTCCCATAGGAAATATATTCATTCAGATGGTCATATCTCAGCTAATACTTAACATATTCAATTGGTTTTCGACATTTGGACATTATTTTTGATGCTCTTTCGGAAAACGAAGAAAAAATTGAGAAATTCTAAAAGTAGATTTGTATGACGTCACAGCTTCGGTACTCTATGGCAGAAAGAGGAAGAGGGAGAGATTGTTAGATAGATAGAGAGATTTTGATAGGTTGCTAGATTAATATTGATTGATAAGTTGATAATGCATACTGTATAAAAAGGTGTCTTTTTAAGTATTTGAGAGATTTTTTACTTTTTGTTTTTGTTGGGGGAGGGGGGGGGGGATAAGTCTGCAATATCTTTTTCTTAATCATTCATGCTGTATTTTCATGTGCACTTCTACTTTGAATATTGTCTTTAGGTGAAATGCTCGTTGAAAGAGTTCAACGACTACCACCAGTATCTGAAATCAGTTCAACTTGAGAAAATCACTCAGGAGAGAAAGAAAATGGTAAGATAGCAGTCTTGCAAAAATGCATAGCAAATTGCGATGCGATACCAGGAAAATTATTCCCTGGGCTGTTTTTCCACATACATGTACTTACATGTACTTGTATGAGTCTTATGTAACGATATCTGTGGCTTCTCACGTTTCATCAATATTTGCACCCAATGATACTTGTAGTTTTTCTGTCTCCCATGTTTTTGCCTATGAAGTCCCCTTTGTCACACAATATCAACATTTTTGTTTTCCCATTCTCTCATCGCTTTGCAGTTTATCTCATTTCAACCTTTATCTATGCTTCAAAAAATATGTTTTGTTTTTCCACTCTTTCTTCCTATTTACATGTATTTATGTATTAAATGGTTTGTGACACTAATTTTCATTTGCAAACTGCATCTATTGGGTATCTTTAGTACATGCACTTGTTTTTGTTTCTTCCTACACTCACTCTTTCATACTTTAATTTCTACATGTTTGTGGCACACTACATTATTTCTGTGTATGCTTACACTATATACAGTATGCACGATCTATTTGCATTCAATTTCCATATACAGTATGTGCTCTGTTCTTCTATTTTCCACCTTTCCCTTCTATCACCTCTTTTGCCATTTTGAAGTTGCTTGAAGAAAGAGAACGCCTCAACCGGCAGCGCAAACAAAGCATTCGTAAGGATGTTAGCGAGAGAGACAGGCTTATTAAAGACTCTCTCATTAAACAGAAACAAGTTAGAGAGAAAGAAAGGAAAAAGTAAGTATTGAGCAAGAGAGACGTTGGGGATGGAAGAGAGATAGGTGGAGAGACAGAGAGACAGATAGACATTGGGGTATCAGATAATCTCTGCTCAAAAAGAAGAAAGTCTGGTGAAAGGAAAACAAGTTGTATTTGAAGAGATAGATGAGGAGAAAGGAAGGATAAATTGATCAATATAACTAACTAGTCACTACCTCATTGCTTGAAGGCTTTTATTAGTTACTTACATTATCTAAATGCCAGCACTCTACCTAAACCTAACTTAACCACAACACCATGGCCCAGAGTCACAAACAAGGTTTATATTTAACCCATGGTTTAAACCCTCATTTACATAACCCATGGTTTAACATATAGCGCAAATTAAGCGTACCTTACCTTGCGCGCATCTAATATTGGACCTTTGACTGTGTCGCGTCTATTTTGCACTAATTTTAAACCATAGGTTTAAATGAAGATTTAAACCTCCTTTGTAAATTTGGGCCTATGTCTTATCCTTTGTAAATTTGGGCCTATGTCTTATGACTTATAAAATCTGGGCCGTGTTTCATAAAACTTGTTAACCATAACAAATATTACATTTCTATGGCAAATTTGCTCTCAGCCAATCAAATGCCACAATTTCAGTGGCTTATAAGAATTAACGTAGCTTGTTAGTGATGACAAGTTTGATAAAACACGAACCTGGAGCTAATGCAGGAATGCATGGAAGAGTCATTGCCATATTTAGTACAATAGGGATCTAATGGTTTACAAATCTTCCTGTGTCTTGCATCATTTTGTACAAATTGAGTGTTTTGTTTGTGCAACAGGTTGTCTCGTAAGCTGCAGAGAGATTATAGGAAAACTATGATTAGATTGTTGGAGCAGCGCCGCAAGAAAACAGCTCTTCAGCAGAGCACACGGCAGGAAAGTGAGGAAAAACATCACAATATCAGGAGAACTCTGGAAACAGAGGTAAGAATGGTGACGGTGATGATGATAATTATGGTGATAATGGTGGGGGTGGTGGTGGTGGTGATGATGATGATGATGATGGTGATGGTAGTATTGGTGATGATGATGATAATTGATTGATGATTGATAATTGACTAAAATGATGTTTGTTATGAAAGCAGAGATGAGGCAAGATTATCTGAAAACTTTGTGATAGATCAAATGAAATAAAAAATAAAAACCTTTGAACACCTTAGTTTTGAATTGTCTTTTGCCCCCGGCTCAAACAGGCTATAACAAAGAAGACCTTGATAAAAACTAAAAGAACTGCTGAGGAGATGCGACGAAAAGAGCACTTGAAAGTACAACGCAAAACAATGAAGGAGGAAAAAGAAATGAAGGTAATGCAGATGTCATCGAGAGAAACATTTAATTCTAGTTACACATTTTGTTATGAATTTATGTTGCGTTTTTTTCTTCACATTTTTTTTGTTTTTGTTAAGGCTATTACAATTGATGCTCTCATAAGAGATGAACATGCAAATGTACATACATTTGCATGTAATTTAGATTGAAATTATAGTATCATAATATATGATAACAGATTATGAAACGAGAAAACTCAGTTTTTGCTTTCCATTTTTACAATATACCCATACTATCATCCTGCCATTTAGGATACATCACTATTCAAGAGGAACATGGAAGGCAGCAACTCCTTTTTTTCTTTATATTTTGTCTGTGTTTTTTATGCAGTACATGAGTCTTTAAATACATGTATGATTTACAAACTGGACATCCTGATTCATACAAACAAATAATGTATTTAAAATAACATCTTTCATTCAAAGTGTGATATAAATCAATGATATTCAAGATTTTAAAGCAACATAATTTCTTTTTTAGTGTAGTTAATTCTGCTTATCAACATCAGTGAATTCATTAACAAACCACATCAAATAGCACACATGAGCATATATAATATATTTGACAATTATAATAAAACAAAGGAGGTATGCAACATGTGTATGTTAATAATTCTATGTGTTAATGCTATATTTAAAATGTGAGCTTCAAATATTACTCCTGAAAAGAGATTTTGCAAGTCTGTATACTCTCCTCATTAACATAAAAGGGGCAGACAACTGGGGGCAACTGTACAAAAAAGGGAGATGTGAGTTGGTCTAGCTGCACGTTGACTTGGTCAACTCTCTGTCTTTGTCTACAGGCAACACCAGCTCAAAACTGAGTCACGTTTTTTGGATGGTGACGTTAAAGGTCAATCCCTAGACGTAAATAATCATATCTGAATTGATACAGGTCTGCAAATACCCAATTACACACACACACCCACACACAAATGCTGGCAAGAGATAGGGCCTGCACTGCCGCACAAAAGTTAAACCAAAGTCAGACTGGAGTACCATGCATACTGTTTCATGTCATTCTTCAAAATCCTCATCTGTTAATCCGTAAAATGCCATTTTTTTAAAGGTTGATTATTATACTTTCTCGCTGTATTCAAACATTTTTGTTCACTCTAATTGTTTTTAACAGTTAGAAGAGCAGTGGTTTCGACGTGAGCTGGCTCGAGCTAAAAGAATGATGAAAGATAGAATCATGTTGGCTCAGATGAAAGCAGAGATGAATCGAGGAGTTGAAATAAGAGAAGAAATGGTCTCTAAGCAAAGAGAACAACAACAAGGTGATGTAGCTTCCCTGGTTGCACTTTTCCTGACCTTCTAAAAAATGTTATGATATAATAATCAAGAGAAGAATAATAGTAGGTTCTTGGATAGCGCTCATATCTGTCAGACTTCACACTCCAGCTTTAGCATAGCTCCCTTTATAGCGCTACAGCATTTTAAGAAACTCCTTCCTACCAGGTACCCAATCGCTGGTCCTGGATGGAGAGTGGACATTAGTGCTGTGGCAGGGATTCAAATCCTGTACCTTACACTTCATAGTGCAGGGACTTAACCACTAGACCACATCACTTTACAAACGCATGCAAATAAACTTTATTTCTATTTTGCATTGAGCAATTTCTAGTTTCTGCTATAGCATGTTGGTAGGTTAATAGGGATAATACAAATTTTTGTATTAATTTATTTTAAATTTTTAATATTATTATTATTATTATTATTATTTATTTTTTTATTTTGTGTGTGTGTAAAAGAAGATATTGTTTGCAAGAACTATTTTTCAGTGAAACTTTCATCTTCTGAGAGTTTATGCATCAAACCCTAACTGTAGTTGTAGTCCTCATCCAAGATTGTGTAGAGCCTAATCAACAAAGTATAAGACTTGGGGTGGTATTCCTAAAACTTTGTTAACTCTTAACTTAAAAAAACAAATAATTAATTGTCATAACAAATCTACATTAGGACATTTCATTGGTTATTTTGTGTGCAATGCTCTAGCAGTACATGTGTACAGTTTAAAGAGGCATCTGTGCAAAGCACCAATGGTAAGTGTTTATTTGTTACAACAGTTGCCATAAAATATAATATAGTTTTCAGAACACAGCCCCTGTTTCATACACTTTCATCATTATCCGTTGATACAACTTACAATGACTGATAAAAGCTATTGAAATCATTACATATATTGACTCTCAGCATGAAAAGATGGCAACGTTGTTTATTGAGAATGAATTTGATGACACTAGGCCCTGTTCTTGTTCCCATGCACAGATAATCTTGCTCATATTAAAAAACAACGCCAGAAGTCAGCTTTGAAAAAAGAGGTCTTCATTGCTGAGCACCTAGAGAAGAAAGTAGAGGGCTTGTGGCGTAAATACACTGCTGGACCAAAACGTAAGTTGGTTTTACCACATCTATAGGCAAGGCGTCAGGCTAACAGGACACACAAAGCATCATGTAGTATACTAGCTACACTGCTGGGCTGCTATTCTGATCTTGATGTGTTCTGTTATGTCACTGAAACTATGTTAATTTTTAATCTGCAGGTCATATTTCTTGACAGATATCTTTCAAATTTTTCTATAGAGGTGCATTATACTCTAATGTGGTGATGCTGCTCCTAGTCTTGACAATGGTCCGAGCCACTAGTGGCAATCTCTACGTCATCCTTCTGTTTCAGGGAGGTGAGAGAGAGGGGATCTTTGTCCCTCCTTCAAACAAAAGGATGACACAAAAATCGCTGCTAGTGCCGGGGGATACATTCGCATTGCGCGGCAATTGAGATTGCAATATTTCTAGTTTGTAATGAATTAAATGTTGTTTATTATTACTATTATTAAAGTGACTCAGTAACATTGTTGAAGGGTGATGAAAAATTGCGTAATTTTTGTTCGAAATGTTACTGATTATAATCCTTTTACTGTACTAACTCTCTAACATGCAACAAATCCGGAAAAAACTCTTAAACCACAAAGATATTAATGGTTTTCTTTGAAGGCGTCTCTGTGCGACACCCTCTAACAGTAAATTCTCCCAACCCTTTTTGAATTTTCCCAACTGTTTTTCCAATAAAAATAAGACATAAGACAGGCTTTAAAAAATCTGTCTTCACTTAAATGTCTGGAATAGTATATAGAGCCAATACATTGCTTTGTGAGATGTTATTAAATTGTAATAATGTAGTTGGGAGAATCAAGGAATCGATCAGATCAGTTTTTCCCAATTGTTATCATTAATAATGGTATATTTTCACTCAAACTTTCAGATTATTTTCAATTGTACATCTAGCATTGAAGTCACTACCTTAGCACCATTTCTCTCATCTGAACAATGTTACCAAGTCCCTTTAATACCATAATAGTCATCATCAATATTATGAATGGTGTTATTATTATATTGCTGCTGTTTCTTGCTTCTGCTGCAATTTTCATCATTGCCAGGGTTCCCTCTTTACCCGAGAAAATATGGAAGAAGAGGACATTTGATGGAATTTGAATCAAACCTTTGCGTCTCCCTCTCTCATATCAGGTGGTAAGAGGTGCTTTCCTCTGATCAACCCTAAGCTAAAAACCTACATGACGACATGGAACATCAAGGAGAGAGAGGGGACCAGCCCTGGTAAACTACCTCCCATCATCTTCTCAGGTATATAGCACAGATAAACTACCTCCCATCATCTTCTCAGGTATACCGTGTGTCTCAAAAAAAACGTAACACTTTTGAAATGGTTGCCAAATTGAGCATATATAATTTTATGAAAAAATGTCTATATGTATGGAAAGCTAAAGGACCAACCTTTCATATGATATGAAAAAATTAAAAAAAAAATCATGCTTCGATGGACAGTGTTCACTTAAGTTAGAGGTATGAAAATGGGCCTGCGCAGGATTTTTCCTTCCAATTTTGGACAGGTAAATTACTTGTAACTTACAAAATAAGGTCGATATGAGATATTCATGATCGATGGATCAAAAGGATATTTTGAATCAAAAGGATATTTTGAATACCTCGAATACCATTCCTTTTTCAGTGTTATTTATCAATCCCGAAACACCACCGCCCACCCCCCCCCCCACACACACACACACACACATACACACACGTGCACACACACACACACACACATTAGGGCAGACATGACAAAAAACAAGTTAAATCTTTTTTTAAAAGATTTTCATGTTTCTTTTATTTCTTTCTTATTTAAAACTGCTTTGTTCATCTTAAAATGAAAGATCTGACAAAAGTAATCAGTTCAGTAGTCCACATGGCTATCTTTTCTTCTTGATTGAATATCAAGGCTTTCAAAGTACCGACTGAGTAAGGGTACCGGTAAAGATAAAAGTCTTTCACATTAATGATTCAAAATATCCTTTTGATCCATCGATCATGAATATCTCATATCGACCTTATTTTGTAAGTTACAAGTAATTTACCTGTCCAAAATTGGAAGGAAAAATCCTGCGCAGGCCCATTTTCATACCTCTAACTTAAGTGAACACTGTCCATCGAAGCATGATTTTTTTTAATTTTTTCATATCATATGAAAGGTTGGTCCTTTAGCTTTCCATACATATAGACATTTTTTCATAAAATTATATATGCTCAATTTGGCAACCATTTCAAAAGTGTTACGTTTTTTTTGAGACACACGGTATAGCACAGATAAACTACCTCCCATCATCTTCTCAGGTATATAGCACAGATAAACTACCTCCCATCATCTTCTCAGGTATATAGCACAGATAAACTACCTCCCATCATCTTCTCAGGTATATAGCACAGATAAACTACCTCCCATCATCTTCTCAGGTATATAGCACAGATAAACTACCTCCCATCATCTTATCAGGTATATAGCACAGATAAACTACCTCCCATCATCTTCTCAGGTATATAGCACAGATAAACTACCTCCCATCATCTTCTCAGGTATATAGCACAGATAAACTACCTCCCATCATCTTCTCAGGTATATAGCACAGATAAACTACCTCCCATCATCTTCTCAGGTATATAGCACAGATAAACTACCTCCCATCATCTTCTCAGGTATATAGCACAGATAAACTACCTCCCATCATCTTCTCAGGTATATAGCACAGATAAACTACATCCCATCATCTTCTCAGGTATATAGCACAGATAAACTACATCCCATCATCTTCTCAGGTATATAGCACAGATATACTACCTCCCATCATCTTCTCAGGTATATAGCACAGATAAACTACATCCCATCATCTTCTCAGGTATATAGCGCAGATAAACTACCTCCCATCATCTTCTCAGGTATATAGCACAGATAAACTACCTCCCATCATCTTCTCAGGTATATAGCACAGATAAACTACCTCCCATCATCTTCTCAGGTATATGTACAGATAAACTACCTCCCATCATCTTCTCAGGTATATAGCACAGATAAACTACCTCCCATCATCTTCTCAGGTATATAGCACAGATAGACTACCTCCCATCATCTTCTCAGGTATATAGCACAGATAAACTACCTCCCATCATCTTCTCAGGTATATAGCACAGATAAACTACATCCCATCATCTTCTCAGGTATATAGCACAGATAAACTACCTCCCATTATCTTCTCAGGTATATAGCACAGATAAACTACCTCCCATTATCTTCTCAGGTATATAGCACAGATAAACTACCTCCCATCATCTTCTCAGGTATATGTACAGATAAACTACCTCCCATCATCTTCTCAGGTATATAGCACAGATAAACTACCTCCCATCATCTTCTCAGGTATATGTACAGATAAACTACCTCCCATCCTCTTCTCAGGTATATAGCACAGATAAACTACCTCCCATCATCTTCTCAGGTATATAGCACAGATAAACTACATCCCATCATCTTCTCAGGTATATAGCACAGATAAACTACATCCCATCATCTTCTCAGGTATATAGCACAGATAAACTACCTCCCATCATCTTCTCAGGTATATAGCACAGATAAACTACCTCCCATCATCTTCGCAGGTATATAGCACAGATAAATTACCTCCCATCATCTTATCAGGTATATATGTACATGTATGTAATCATAGACCCCGTTTTCATTACAAGAGTATTCTGAGATGAGAACCAGGCATCATCATTGGGGCCCTCCCAACAATGTGACAAGGTGATCCAAAACATTGCACCGCCCTCTGGAGCACCTCCTGGGGATATGCCATGGAAGATAGTATACAAATAATACACATCAGCGAGGAAATTAGTAAGAAGTACCCACACAAGGTAACTTTGGAACAGTCTCACACGCCCGAGGCGGTAGCCAAGGGTGTTTGGACTGTTTTGAAGGTAACGAGTGTGGGTCATTTTACTAATGCCCAAACAAAGTGCTGTGTATTATTTGTTTTATAAGTTATGTTTTATTTTTATTATAAAAATGATTTTTTTATAACATGATTTTACTAATGACAGGTAATGGAATCGGATAATGACCGGTCAATATCTAAATTACGTGTTAGGCAAAATAAATGCCTGGTCACATATACGCTTTCAACCAATCATTTGATTAGGATCTACGTCATCATCTGATAACATGATCTAATGCACGTCACATCTGAAATGAGAACAGTCAATTGAATGGCTTGCACTATACTAGCAGCCTGGAAGGCTTCTTTTTATTTCATGGTGGTGTTTGTCAGTTTCAGTGGGAAGCATTCCCCTCCCTCCCCCCCCCCCCCCTGTCTCCCTTCTATCTCTCTGTCTCTCTTTCTGTCTCTGTATCTCTGTCTTCATCTTTGTAATAATAATAATAGGCATTTCTATAGTGCCGTCTATCTAGAAATTTAATACCCCGGCTGTGGCCTAGCTGCTATTACAGCGCTCCACCATTTCATGGAATGAATTCCTGCCAAGTCCCCATTAACCTCACCTGGGTCAAGTGTGCCAAATGTAGATTAATGCCTTGCCAAAGGACAATAGTGCCGTATCGGGGATTGAACCACAACCTTTGAATTCCAAGTCAAGTGCTTAAACCACTCGACTACGACACTTCTTCACTATGTTTGTCTTTCTCCCTTCCAATCTGTCTGTCTATTTTTCTCTCGCCCTCTTTTACTTTCTCTTCTTTGTCCCTCCCTCCCCTCTCTTACTTACCCCTTTCCCTTTCACCGTTTTTCTCTTAAACAATGAAACACTACCTATAACCCTAAAAATGGCTGGTTTATTTTGGTGCGCTATCATGGCCGATCTCCGCATGGAGGGACAACAAATTCTGATACTTTGCATACAGATAGAGTATCTTATAAGAAATAGGCCCATGAAGTTTGATATCTATATTTCAGTTGATTTCTTAATTATTGCTCATTAATGCTTATGGACTAATAGTCACTTAATATAACTCAAACTTACAATTCTGCATTATGTACAATATATGTGGGGAAATGTTCATTTTTGCAATGCACAATACCTGTTGGTCAAAATTTTGTTAATTTGGTATCAAAAGCCACAAAAGATTCTAGGCTATAAAGTCCTGAAAGAATGCAACGCCACTAAAAATGATCCATGAATGTATTGCGGCGTGCATCAAGGGGGGAGGGGGTGGATTTTGCCCCCTCCCCCACGTCTTTTACAGTTAAGTAAAACCGGTCAGGATTGACATTGGGTCTTTTAATAGTTATGATAATAATGATAATGATAACAATAGTAATTGGGTGTAGTGGTGTAGTCAACGAGTGCTGACCGGCACTGCCTGTAAGAAAATAACTTCTGTTATTTTTACTTAAAGCCACACTGTACTACTTGTAGCTACTTGCTCCCTCTATATAGAAAACTTCCCCAATTGCTGTCTGTTGGTCCCCCATGATCCTCTTTTTCTTATGTTAATTGAGAGCTGAGTTAATGAGATAGCCACCTGTCACAGTGACCTCGTTGGCTCGCTGGGTAGTCTAATACCTTCTGGCTGAACTAGTACAGCCGACCTTTCATCTTTGTCATTATGATCTCATTGCTTAATTGTAACATGTTGTTACCTATTTTGTTTCCTGTAATTTTGATGTTTGCTTTTTCTGTTGTACAAAACCTGTAATTCTGCTTTCGAGCTGCGATTGATTTGATTTCAATAAACCATTACTACTGCTCCAGCGTCTATTCCCGAGGTCCTGGACTCCTTCACTTTGGTTGCTAGGCAACTTGTCTCCACGGTATTCAAGGAGCTGAGGGCTGACCAGGAGTTTGAGAATGTGGAATGGGAAGAGGGAAATGACGGGACATGGAAGACCGATGGACAGAAGGGCCTGCATGGCTTGGAAAGGTAATGGAGGAATGAAGTACAAAGGGAAGGAAAGAGAGAAGGAGTGGAAGAAAACTGTGAGAGAGAAGGAGCGGAAGAGATAGGGGAGGAAGAGGACAAACAAAGGGAAGAAAAGGAGAGGAAGAGATGGGGAGGAAGAGGACAAACAAAGGGAAAAGAAGGAGAGGAAGAGATGGGGAGGAAGAGGACAAACAAAGGGAAGAAAAGGAGAGGAAGAGATGGGGAGGAAGAGGACAAACAAAGGGAAAAGAAGGAGAGGAAGAGATGGGGAGGAAGAGGACAAACAAAGGGAAGAAAAGGAGAGGAAGAGATGGGGAGGAAGAGGACAAACAAAGGGAAGAAAAGGAGCGGAAGAGATAGGGGAGGAAGAGGACAAACAAAGGGAAGAGAAGGAGAGGAAGAGATGGGGAGGAAGAGGACAAACAAAGGGAAGAAAAGGAGAGGAAGAGATGGGGAGGAAGAGGACAAACAAAGGGAAGAGAAGAAGAGGAAGAGATGGGGAGGAAGAGGACAAACAAAGGGAAGAGAAGAAGAGGAAGAGATGGGGAGGAAGAGGACAAACAAAGGGAAGAAAAGGAGAGGAAGAGATGGGGAGGAAGAGGACAAACAAAGGGAAGAGAAGGAGAGGAAGAGATGGGGAGGAAGAGGACAAACAAAGGGAAGAGAAGGAGAGGAAGAGATGGGGAGGAAGAGGACAAACAAAGGGATGAGAAGGAGAGGAAGAGATGGGGAGGAAGAGGACAAACAAAGGGAAGAGAAGGAGAGGAAGAGATGGGGAGGAAGAGGACAAACAAAGGGAAGAAAAGGAGAGGAAGAGATGGGGAGGAAGAGGACAAACAAAGGGAAGAGAAGGAGAGGAAGAGATGGGGAGGAAGAGGGCAAACAAAGAGAAGAGAAGGAGAGGAAGAGATGGGGAGGAAGAGGACAAACAAAGGGAAGAAAGGAGAGGAAGAGATGGGGAGGAAGAGGACAAACAAAGGGAAGAGAAGGAGAGGAAGAGATGGGGAGGAAGAGGACAAACAAAGGGAAGAAAAGGAGAGGAAGAGATGGGGAGGAAGAGGACAAACAAAGGGAAAAGAAGGAGAGGAAGAGATGGGGAGGAAGAGGACAAACAAAGGGAAGAAAAGGAGAGGAAGAGATGGGGAGGAAGAGGACAAACAAAGGGAAGAGAAGAAGAGGAAGAGATGGGGAGGAAGAGGACAAACAAAGGGAAGAAAAGGAGAGGAAGAGATGGGGAGGAAGAGGACAAACAAAGGGAAGAGAAGGAGAGGAAGAGATGGGGAGGAAGAGGACAAACAAAGGGAAGAGAAGGAGAGGAAGAGATTGGGAGGAAGAGGACAAACAAAGGGAAGAAAAGGAGAGGAAGAGATGGGGAGGAAGAGGACAAACAAAGGGAAGAAAAGGAGAGGAAGAGATGGGGAGGAAGAGGACAAACAAAGGGAAGAGAAGGAGAGGAAGAGATGGGGAGGAAGAGGACAAACAAAGGGAAGAGAAGGAGAGGAAGAGATGGGGAGGAAGAGGACAAACAAAGGGAAGAAAAGGAGAGGAAGAGATGGGGAGGAAGAGGACAAACAAAGGGAAGAGAAGAAGAGGAAGAGATGGGGAGGAAGAGGACAAACAAAGGGAAGAAAAGGAGAGGAAGAGATGGGGAGGAAGAGGACAAACAAAGGGAAGAGAAGGAGAGGAAGAGATGGGGAGGAAGAGGACAAACAAAGGGAAGAGATGGGGAGGAAGAGGACAAACAAAGGGAAGAAAAGGAGAGGAAGAGATGGGGAGGAAGAGGACAAACAAAGGGAAGAAAAGGAGAGGAAGAGATGGGGAGGAAGAGGACAAACAAAGGGAAGAGAAGGAGAGGAAGAGATGGGGAGGAAGAGGACAAACAAAGGGAAGAAATGGAGAGGAAGAGGAAAAACAAAAGAAAGAGAAGGAGAGGAAGAAATTGTGAGAGAGAAGGAGCGGAAGAGATAGGGGAGGAAGAGGAAAAACAAAGAGAAGAAAAGGAGAGGAAGAAAACTGTGAGAGACATGTAGCAAGATTCTCTCTCTGTTTTGTTTAAAATCAATCAGTAATCATTCAAAGATAAACAACTTGTCACTATGAAAGTCAAACAAGGAGAAGAAGCAAATTATGCATTAACGCTTGTGGATTGACAAATGAATCCTATTTCCCTATATTTGAGGGAAATGTTATGCTATGGGCCCATGATTTTATGTAATTTGAATTCAAATATTTTATTGTGATTAGAAAACACAAAAAAACAAAAAACAAATTCCACTTATTATTATTCTATGTATGGAACAATGGTTATATCATTCAAATGAGTATTAATTCTGTTCTGGTTGTTTTATAGGTCTGGCAGTCCACCTGTCTATCTTGATGTGAGTATATCACCAGATTTGTATTTTCAGAGGAAAAAGTGAAAGTCTCACAACATTAATGCCCGTAGGATATATCAACACAAAAAATGTTTTAACTTGTTCTGGTATATAAGCACATTCGTTACAATTTCAAGTTAATAAATTTGTTATCATCATTTATCCTAACTGATTCTTGTTGTTGTCTTGCCGACGACACAAGGTCAAACATTATTTTTTCTTGGCTGTCTCAAAAAATAGGGGTGTGTCTTATACACAGAGACTTACGGTAACTGAGCTTAATAAATTGATCAGGGCCCGTTGCATAAGCTTACCATTGATGGTAACTTTGCCATCAATGGCAACTACCATGGTAACAGGGCTCAACAGCCAATCAAAATCAAGGTTTCCATGGCAGTTACCATCAATGGTAAGTTTCGTGCAACAGGGCCCTGATTATTTATTTTAAATATTGTTTTCTGCACAAAATATTTCTAAATACTCATACAATAGTGTTGACATTTCATGTACCGTAATATCATTACATGCTTCTAAACACTGTACATTTATGTATTTGTGGTCCAGCATATTCCCTCATTTTCTTATTTTTGTTTCTTTGTTAACTCTTAAGCTGCCAACCATACAATGCACCCAGTGCCACAGTGCTATAATCTCCTGTGTGCCAAGTTAATTTTAAGGTTGGTTCAAGTGCGTGTTATTTAAATCTTTACAAAAAACAAATCGATGAATTACTCGAAAAAATCCAGTCTGACTGTTGTATACAAAGACGCGTAATCCAAAGCTGATAATCTGATGCACGCGATGGTTCTTTCAATAGCGCTGTAAAAGCACTCAGCACGGTGCAATGGGCATGAACAATGACTGTTATAACATATGCTTGCTAGCGTGCACAAAGCAGTCAAACGGTAGCGTGCTTGCGTGCACAGAGCACTATAACAATAGCGCGCTAGCAGTCTCATGGCAGGATATGAGTTAAAAGGCTTCTCAGTGAAGTGAGTCCTCATGCCAGTATGATGGTTGCTAATGTCTTGAAGAATGCCTTGAACCAGCTAGAAGGGTCCCAGCTCACCATGGTAAATGTTTATCATGTTGACAACTGAATGTTGTAAACCCCATAGGGTTAATACACTGTTAATGGTTCAACCCACCACCCATTATATTACTAATGATGCAATGGTTTGAATTTATTTATAATGTGTTTCAACAGAACAATCGCAATGCAAATCAAGTTTTGTATACTGTGAAGAATCCTAGCATTTGCAAAGATACTTCACATTTAAAATACCCTTTCTATTTTGGAAAAGAAAAGAAAACACTCTCCCTCTGCACATGTAGTAGCTAGTAAGTAACAATGTACATGTAAGTCAATGAATTGTACAATGTCAAGCATATAGTGAGAAGAGGATCATAAATGTACATTCACATTGATGTTAGAACAGGAATTATCAAGGCATCATGTAAGATTCAATCTCTTATGTCCACCATTTAATTAGGAATGGTATTCTGAAATGATGTTATTGAATGTTAGTAAAACAAAGTTAATTGTCATGAGAGATCACAAATAAGGACAGGCTATTGGGTATTGTCTTCACAAGGCTGACTGCCTTCATGTACAGATGAAAGACACATCTCTGCAAGCACCAGTGATTAATACTAATTCCATAGAGTTTCAGTTTGTTATGACACTGAACATTGTTTCCCGAACATAAAAGATAACGCAGTTTTCAGAATAGGGTCCCAGGGCCCCGTTGCATAAAACTTACCATTGATAGTAACGTGGCCATCAATGGCAACTATGGTAACATGGCTCAACAGCCAATCAAAATCAAGGTTTGCATGGTAGCTACCATTGATGGCAAAATTCCCATGAATGATAAGTTTTATAAAACGAGGCCCAGGTAATAACTATGTTCTATGCATGTTTCTTAGGTACCCCCGATCGTGAAGAGGGCTCGGTATATTGTCTCTAAAGTTATTAAGACCACTCTTGAGAGTCTCCTTCAATCCAGTCATCAAGAATTGATGGAAAACAAGGTAAATTGTGAAATCACTTCCTTCAGCCATCCAAAGATTATAAATCTCTTGGTTGGTATGTTCTGTTCAAGTAGGGAAGCTAGTAGAAATTAATTTGATGCAGAACTTATGTTGATTTAAATTAAGCCAGACTTTAGCTGAATCCAGTCAATGTTATTCAATTTCAATTCAATATATTTCCACTTTTAAACAAATTTACAAATCAATAACAAATACATATGGATAATAGTGGCGGGATCATGAAAAGCACCAATTGGCTTATTAAAAACGACCCCTTAATAAGTATACACATAACATATTATTCATTGTAAGAACCAACAGGAAAAACATAACAAAAACATCAAAATAAAAAATAAAAAAGATAAGGAAGAAAAGATAGGAAGCTTAAACAAAATATTTATCATTTATGAGTTCAGGAGGTGTTGTTTAAACTGTTTTATGGTCTTACTATTCTTGAGATTAGTTGGGAGGTGTTTCCAAATCATTGGTTCATTGTAAACAAATTAAATTCTGAGTTGTTGACATCGGTGTAAAGGGAGATGGATATTTTGGATATCATTTCTAGTATAGTAATTATGAATGGAACAATTCAAAGTAAAATAATAATCATAAATCTTTGGAAGAAGTTTATTAGACAGATGAAACATTCAATTAAATGCACTTGTATTTAGTTTGCTATCAAGAGAGTGGATCCCGGCCATCTCCAGCCTTCAGGTGAAGCTGACAAGCCAGGTCAAAGGTCATATGAGTTGGATGACAGGCTAGGTG
>JAVYIG010001839.1:190000-294050 GCA_035222895.1 Strongylocentrotus droebachiensis
CTGATGGCAAGGTCCCCAGCAAGGGCAAGTGTGCTGCAAGGAATTCCTTCAGGAACATCTTCCGTCCGGACATGACGTACTGTCAGGGTTCTGCTAGGATGCTGAGGGATACGTTGGTCAGGGATATCAGGAGTCGTCAGACGGCCAGTCTCCCAGGGATGGACGTGGTGTGTGAGGTGCTGGAGCAAGAGGAGCAGGTAAGGAAACCACAATACGGTGGATTTAATGTTTTTAGTAAATTTCACATAGTGAATTATGGGGAAAATACATCAAAAATATAAACTGCGGCATTGCTATATACAGATGCAGCTGAAGCGAGCTACAAACCCTGAGACTTTTGTGATTATAACATTAAAACACTTTAAATTAAACTATTAGGTTTGAAACTTTTTTGATTTCAAAACTGTTTTGCAAATTTTCTCTTGAAAACTTCAAATAAAAACTAGAAAATGAATTTGAAAGTAAACTGTCAATGTTCTTGCAGGACATCATGGAGAAGCATTCTGATGAAGCTCTAGTGACCATGGAAGAAACAGAGGGACTGTGTTATCTTCCTGTCAAGAAGAAACCCAAACCTGTGGTAGCCGAGGCTCCCCCTGACACTGCCCCAGACCAGGCTGAGATAACATCCAGTGACACACCTCCGGGAGATAAAGGTCAGTTTCCTCAATAGTTCTTCTCTTTCTTCTTCTCCTTCTTCTTTTTCTTCTTCTTCTTCTTCTTCTTCTTCTTCTTCTTCTCCTCCTTCTCTTACTTCTTCTTCTTTTTCTTTTTCTTCTTTTTCTTTTTCTTCTTCTTCTTTTTCTTCTTCTTCTTTTTCTTCTTCTTCTTCTTCTCCTCCTCCTCCTCCTCCTCCTCCTCCTCCTCCTCCTCCACCTCCTCCTCCTCCTCCTCCTCCTCCTCCTCCACCTCCTCCTCCTCCTCCTCCACCTCCTCCTCCTCCTCTTCCTCCTCCTCCTTCTCTGTGAGTCACTACGACACACCTTTCACTCTTAATTAGATTGTCCCAATCCAGTGTTGGATGCTTTGTATCGTGCAGGGGGTCAGTGCTTCCAGATCACTTTGGGTGCAGGGGTCTGGTAGGTATGGGCAGGCTAGGAGATGTTGCATAGTCTGCTCCTTTCCACATAGGTAGACAGTGTCATCATTCGCACTGCGCTATCCTCAACCGGTTATTTCTGTGCAATGATAATGTAGCATTGCAGTAAGGAGTCTTTCTGTCTCTTATAAAATGATATTAGCTTTCACTGGAAGTACACTACCAACTACTGGTACTCCAGCTCATAGGGATATAGGGAATCAGTCTAGCGTACAACTGTCCGTCTCTTCTTATGAATCAACTCTTATTGGACCCAGTTCATAGTTGAGTCACACATCTTGGAATGATGATAGTAAAGGTTGGTCTCCAGAAACGACTAATCATGCATACAAGTCTGTATGCTCAATCACACAACTTCCTCATTGAACTTAGATTGAGGGTGACAGAAGAAACTAGACTCATGAGCAACCCCCGCTACCGATCCTCTCCAAGCGCTATAGTTCTCCTTAGAACTTTAAGCTAAGAAAGATAACCAACAGTCTTTTTCAAGACTACTCCAACAGTCCTTTCCAGGACTACACACCGTCAAGAAAGATTACCGAGAGTCCTTTTCAGGACTCCTCAATCCCCCCTCTCTCTCACCTCTCTCTCACATGGTGCATCTGCAAGCCTACTGTATAGACTCATGATGATGAAGTAGGTTTTCACTTACTGGTAGCATGATAAGATTTTAATTTGGATTGAGAAAAACCATGAAAAACTGTTCTGTATGACATGTTACAGCTGTTCTTCAATCAAAGACGTTTGAAGTAGGTCGCACCCCGTCTAACGAAGACCCTGAAGATACTTTGTTGAATGCTGATGGGACGGTTGTTGAAGATGGTGCGCCATCAGCAACTGAAGAGAGTGCAAGGCCAACCATCTCAGACTCAGATCACGCACCTACCGAACAGAAGACAGGGATTATCCCATCATCCAGGTCGGCCGAAGAAGCAAAGCAGAGGGCGCTGTCTGCTGAGAGAAGAAGCACCAAACGTGAGGTATCTGCACAATCCGTCGACGCCTCACAAAATCTTGCTGGTACTGATGAGGGCAGCGGCGCAGGGGAAGACACCGGTTCTCGCAAACATGGAAGTCGGGAATCAAAGAAGGTGAAATCGTCGAGTGGGATCAGCGGCCTATTCTCACGTATCAGCCATGTGTTTTCAGGAACGCGCAAGAACTCCAGTGCTAGCATCCCATCTCATGAAAGCTCGTCAGAACCGGCTAGTCGGCAATCCTCAAAGAAGAGCGTGGAGAGGTTGACAGGCGTGGCATTCTCAGAGGGGGCACACGCACAGGATGGAATAGCTAGTGGTAAGTCATGTACTCATAAAACCCAAATACCAATCTATGACACTGTTACCAACATTTTGTTTTGTGAGCAGGAAATAATATAGTCATAGTTATGGCTGAACCTCCTTTACTTAAATGCAAGTGGCTGATGTGTCATACCCACTTATAAAAGTTATATGATGTTAACAATGATGATAATAATATTTAGTTAGTACTTAATACAAAATGTATTAATTTAGACTGGTATTTCTTCTTGCTACTAATATTATTCTTATTAGTATTGTCATCGTTATCATCATTAATATTGTTATGATTATTTCCCTTATCATTATTAGGTGAGGAGAGCAATCTTAAGCAGGGTGCTAGCCTCCATCATGGCGCCTGCGTCCACTTCACCTCAAAGACCATAGATCCTCCTACGCGCAGGGAGAGCATCTATGCCTCACACCGACCTCAGACACCTATCCCTTCAATGCTCAATGATGAGGAGGATGACAAGGAGGACGATGACGAGGAGGAGGAGCTCATCTTCGAGGGGGATGATACAGAAGGGGATGTCCCTGTTAGGATAGAGGTCCAGGAACCTAGTTCTGATGACGAGGCAACCAGAGAGGCAGGATATGTCCGTAAGTTACTTATAAAGATGAGAAATGATAGACAATGTTAATTTGAATATTAGATGTTCTCATTCTCATGTTCTCAATATATATCTGTAAGGCGCATTGAGAGGATATGTGGTCCTGAAATGCGCTACATAAGGACAAACTATTATTAACCATTATTATTCAGGAAGAAAGCTACATAGAAATGAAGAAATATGCAAACCAAACACTGTACAATTCCGGATGTGTCTTTTCGAACCTCTACATTTCGCTAAACCAGTTATTTTTGCCTAGCATTTGGCCTATCTAAATAATCTAATTATAAAGGCTGAAGATCACATCACGTGTATGTTTTATACTTCTAAGTCATAATACTGTAGTGCAATAGGAAGTCCTAGGCCTCAGCTACTTCATGGTTGAAGTCACATTGTGTTCAACTTAATTGCTGAATAAAAGTTACAAATCTCTTGCATTCCACTGTCACATCAACATCTATTTATTGAATTCCCAAACGAAAACCTCTCATTAATCACACAAGGTCACTATTTATTTGTATGATATCATTTTTTTCCCTTTTTTCATCCCAACACACTAATTTCTACACCAGAATCAGCTCCAGAGGGAAAGACCCCTGTTGCTATGGGTCTATTTTTAGGCTAATTAAGTCAGTCCAGCTGGTATTCGTGATTTTCTTTTATCTTCTTCAATACAGCCACACTTCCTGATGATAATGGTCCAACGAACCCAGAGACTCCGCCTGAAGATCACCTGCAAATCAAGAACGACAGCAACAATGCAAACACGGACAGTGGTAGCCAGTCACCCCATCTTCTGCCTTACATCCACACCAGCCTGCTGCAGCCCCCTCAAATGCCCAGTGAGCGTGCATCTGCTTTGAGCCAAGCTCAAGGTGGTCGTACTCAGTCAGGGAGTCAAGCATCTCAAGGTTGTCAACCACTGGTACCCCCAAAAGTGAAGTCCCTGTCCAATCGCAGCCTCTTCGGGGCACAGTCGATGACCATCACTGGACGTGCGCTGACGCCCTACGGATCCAAGATGGCAAAGTCAGTGACGTCGACTTCGGAGAAAGAAAAGCGTAGTTCGTTAGGGTCAGTCAGTCTGAGGTCACCATCATCGTCATCTAGACGGGGCAGTAGGGCGGGGCTTTCACACCACAAGAGGATAGGGTCTCCTCTGAAGAAAGCTTCCATGTCAAGCCATTCTGCCAGCAAGGTTAGTTAGATATACAGTTAACAAATAGATTGTTCATACCCTTACCAAGTTTTGTAATTTGTTATGTTTGTGAAAAAACGATTTGTCCCGATTAATGTTTGTGGAAGATGTGACGTATTCAAGCTTACATCTAGAAGAATTCAACAAAGGGCCTAATTCAACCATTCCCTTTATGTTTTATCATTCCTGAGTTACGAAAAAAGACAAATACATATCAAATTCATAAGGGGTATGAATAATTTAGTTGTTAGCTGTAGGTTTTAGCTTTATTTCATAGTGCATGCCTCGAGCTAAGTAAAATAGTTAGATTTGTGACCAAAAAACGATTATAATCTATTTTGAATAATACTCTACACCACTATATACAGTACTTATTCACACAATATGAACTATTATGTGTTAGAAGTTTCTGGAAGGCTCCAAAGGATTCTTGAAGAATTTTTTTAATAACTTAGCGGTTTGCTGGCCTAATTTGAAGATGAGAAAACATGATTTTGTGTAAAGTACTTTAAAGAGCACCTCTATTGTGTCTACTTACATACTATCAGGAAGTTAATGTGAAACATTGTTGAAGATTTCAAACATAATCTTGGAATATCTTTTGGAAAGATATTTCAATAATCCATATGTCATTTTTGCACAAGTATTTTGACATTTCAGCATCACTTGATGAATCTTATAGTTGAGAGTTTAATCCTTGTTCCGTAGGTTAAGAGTGCTTATGGAAGCTCTGCAGGACTGTCCATCAGTGGTAGTAAACAGTTTAATCCTTGTTCCACAGGTTAAGAGTGCTTATGGAAGCTCTGCAGGACTCTCAATCAGTGGTAGTAAACAGTTTAATCCTTGTTCCACAGGTTAAGAGTGCTTATGGAAGCTCTGCAGGACTGTCCATCAGTGGTAGTAAACAGTTTGATCCTTGTTCCACAGGTTAAGAGTGCTTATGGAAGCTCTGCAGGACTCTCAATCAATGGTAGTAAACAGTTTGATCCTTGTTCCGTAGGTTAAGAGTGCTTATGGAAGCTCTGCAGGACTCTCAATCAATGGTAGTAAACAGTTTAATCCTTGTTCCACAGGTTAAGAGTGCTTATGGAAGCTCTGCAGGACTCTCAATCAGTGGTAGTAAACAGTTTAATCCTTGTTCCACAGGTTAAGAGTGCTTATGGAAGCTCTGCAGGACTCTCAATCAGTGGTAGTAAACAGTTTAATCCTTGTTCCACAGGTTAAGAGTGCTTATGGAAGCTCTGCGGGACTCTCAATCAGTGGTAGTAAACAGTTTAATCCTTGTTCCACAGGTTAAGAGTGCTTATGGAAGCTCTGCAGGACTGTCCATCAGTGGTAGTAAACAGTTTAATCCTTGTTCCACAGGTTAAGAGTGCTTATGGAAGCTCTGCAGGACTCTCAATCAGTGGTTGCCAGATCCTTCCTAACAAGCCCTCAAGGTCTACCTCCTACAGTCGTCACCAAGCTAGTCTCATCAGCGCAACGGAGCTAGGTACCAGAGGGTCCCGCAGTAAACATAGGAGCCGGGACAGCACGGTGATGCCTAGACCGCCCTCTGGAGTCAAGCCATCAGGGTCGGCTCAGTCAGGTCATCGGGGGGTCAGACCACCATCAGAATCACAAGGTTGGCACCTCTTCTCCATGTATCTCATGTCGATGTTAAACTTGTGTCTTAATTTCTTATAACTTTTCAGTTATGTTTTTCAAGGAATAGATAGGATCAAGTCATATAAAGTAATTTTATTTGGGGTTGTAAGTGTGATGTTAAAGTGTTTATGCCCCCCCCCCCCCTATATTTGATGCAGCTTCATTCACTCCAGATTTGATTTCCTCAAAGACATAGGTTTAGGGTTTTGTTTCGGGTAAGATCTATTGTTTGGTCGCTAGGTTAGGGTTAGGATTGACACTCTTATACCCTTTTCTAACTGCACTGATTTTCATCAGATGCATCCGGACGCATCCGATGAAAGTGGCAGTTAGAAAGCAACAAAGGAGAAAAAGGCGATTAAATAGCCGATGAAAAGAAGAGAAATAGGCGATTAAATTCTCATTCTATCAGTGTGACACCGATGAAACGTGCAGTTAGAAAACGTTCGGGAGAAAAAGGCGATTAAAACAGCGATTAAAATGGTCAAAGGTCGCAGTATACGCGCGCTTTATCGTAACCAGCTGTGTTTGTTGACTTATGGTTGAACATGCTGCATGCAAGCTAGATGGAGCGCGGTCTTAATAATTACGCAATAATTCTTCACTTCCGGCAAGGGCTCGCCACAGCGAGAGAATTTCATCGGCAGTTAGAAAACGACAGGGGGGAAACTGCGGTTTCACCTTTGTTTACATAAGGAAAATTCAATCGGTATTTTCATCGGTGTGACTCCGATAGAGTGCAGTTAGAAAAGGGTATTAAATTCTAACTTGTAAATGAATGGCAACTGCCCATTACAAATATCAAATATTGCAAATATTCGCTGAGCTCCGTGTCATAAAATTCAGAAATGTATAGTGTATTACAGTATTACACTTTACGTCATAGAAGAACGTAACAGTTTTTCTGTCTCATATCTGAACTAGCCTTTAACAAGGTTCTACTGTATTATGTAGAGGGTAATTTTCTCATTGATTCCTTTTTCTTCCAGTCATGTCTAATCCCACCCTTGATACAGCGAAGGAAAGCTCATCATTACTTGTCAATCATCCTAGCTCCAACGAAAGACTGTTGCCACGTCGGGCCTCCCTCGAGAAAGAAAACTGGATGGAGCGTCTGTCTACAGAAAGCGTCTCCAGTAGAAAGTCTAGCAAGGAGAAAGTAGGCAAGATGATATCAAGTGGGATGCAACCAAAGCAAGGTAAAAAGGGCAGGCTCTAAACTTCTTGTTCTACCTTGTATGTGTGACATGATAATTATCTAGAAATTAACCTTCATTTTCCAGCAGTGGCAATTAGAACAGATGCTTGTATGCTACACATGCAGATTGGCAGAAACAAACAATAAGATAGGCACCAAGTAATAGAAGGATTGTTCTAGGCAGCACAAAAGCTTTACTAAAATAACCTGGTTCCAGTCTTGATTAGCTATTTGATAACTCTCTAAACACCTGTATTGATAAGCTTTACACTGGATACATTGTAATACAGTCAAACCTGTCTATAGTGACCGCCCAGGGAAAACACAAAAAGTGGCCTTTGTAGACAGATTCCTTTAATACATGATTTAATGAGAAACCATTTTCAAGGGAAACAAAATATGTTGTTTTTATAGACAGGTGGTCACTAAAGCAGGTTTGACTGTAGTATTAAAACCTTTTGATAGGTAGCCCAATGGAAACAGCGTGTAGTAGAGGGAGATCATTTTCATGGCACGTAATGATTTAAGAGAAAATACAGCCGTTGCCCATGGAGAGTGGAGACATTGGTTTCCTTTGTGTTTGTGATTTTTAAGCTGTTTGACAATTTTTTAAAACTATGAGGGATATGATGATTTAGTTTTGATAAGGAATTATTATACTGGTAAAACTACCAGTGAATCATATCTCAGTTGAGTAATGTGAAACTTTTAGAAAATTGTAAGCACTGGTATTGAAAAAGTCTCCTTACTTTTAATTCAGATGAGTCTGTTCAAGATCAGAAGCCTGGTGCCCCTATGCCCAAAATCAAGGGATCCCTGACCCCACGACCTCCAAGCCAACCTTTAACTTCTAGACAGAGGTCACGACCTACCTCAGGAGTGAAGAAACCAACTGAAGACACCGCCATAGACGCTGACCAGAAAATGCTTGGTAGGTTATCATACATGTAGCTGCCAACTGTTATCAAAAATTGTAATTGTTACAAATTTCCCACCCTCGTTACGAAATTACAGATACCCCTCCTATAATTACAAATTTCAACAACAACAAAACGATTGTTTTCAAAAAAAAATGTTTGTTGTTGTATTTTATGTGTGTGTGCCATTTTCAACGACAAGATGCCCATTCTGTCCTGTAAAGTTTCCTACAAGCATCTCACATCGGCAATTTAGGGATGTTCATTGGTTCATCAAACACACCAGTCATGACGAAATCATGCATATTCAACCAATGATTCATAAAAAAAATTCTTCCTGTATGTATTGTAGGAACTGTAAGAGACATTGATTCGTGATATTTTTTTAATACAATGTTTGTCAGTAAAATCACATTAGTTTGTCTGATGTTGATGTTTAAATACTTTATTTTGAAAGACTAGGTTTGATTGAAGAAAAGCAGTGTAGTGGGGCTTTACTTCACTCGAGCTAGATTGGCAATGTAGATTAATGTCTTTAATACTCAAAGGACAAATATGAATGATGTTGTGGACTAGTGGATAGGTCACCCGACTGCACTTCTCAAGGTACGGGGTTCAAGTCCCGCCGCGGTTCTAATGTCCTTTGGCAAGACGTTAATCTACATTTGCCACTCTCCATCCAGGTGTAAATGGGTACCTGAAATGCTTGAGCGATATTTACTTTGGCAGCTCGGCTACGACCAGGGTAATATGTGTATATAGCGCCATGAGCGTCAGAGCCTGACGGATACCGGTGTATATAAATAACCATATTATTATTATTATTATTGTTAATAATCTTCTTTCTTTTCAACAGATAATGACCAAGCCACATCAGAGGACTAACTGAGTTTGCAATCTGGATTAGACTTAAATGCAAAAATAATAACAACAAATAAATCATGAAGAAAGGAGATTTTATAGTAATACTCAAACTTGCTATTGATATTACTAACTTCCCACCAGGGTGTGATAACTGAAAGCATGTATTTTCGTTATTTTGGTAACACTAGTGTGATTTTGAAATCATAGTTGAGTAAAATACATGATTATTGAATGATGTATCTCTCTCTCAACATTAATGTTAACACATCGTGGAGATCATCGGAGCGTGATTTGAAACAGACCTATATCTCCAACAAAGAGATTAGTATTAAATGAGATCTCAGCACCATATTATTGTCAACTTGAACTATACGGATAATGTTATATGGGATATATTTTATGCTCAGCTTGAATACTGTAGGGGACGAGCAATCAAAGTCTGCCTGAATTATATGAAGATGATATATTTATATATTTATATTCTAGCAATGCAATGAATAGTTGATAGCTGACACACCTTGATTGAGACCAAAGAAATTCTTGCCAGATCGTTATGATTATTATTTATTTCATTGATGTTCAACCTCAACAAAAAATTAAAAGGAGATTAAAGTGAAACCATGTTAGAGATATTTTGTTATTTGTTGTGCTTATTTTGATAATATTTGATTTTTAAAGTTCAAGAAATGAAGTTGCTGATTTAGAGGAGAATATTTACACAATTAAAGTTCCTTTTTTTTTAAAGTCTAAAATAAAATGAATCAGATTTTCCTACTCAGATTGACAACAATTATTTGTAGTTTCCACTCTTTTATAGTTTGAAAAATGTATATTTAATAAGTGAATACGAAAATAATAAATATAAGAAATTGCCAATTTATACCAGGCCTGATTTGAACCGGTTTCCCATTAAATATTTTCCCCAATATTTTTCCTCTCTCTCTCTCTCCCTTTTCCTCCCTTTCCCTCTCTTAAAGCCTAGTCACAAATTATTCAAAAAGAACTTCCTCATTCTCCCCATTCTTCTTTTTTTTTATTTTTATCATGACTTTTTCTCTCCGAGAATGGGTAGTCCCTTAGATGGATGTAAATCCGGTTTCAAATAAGGGGGAGGGGGGGGGGGGTGAAGTACCGTTTGTTTATGACTTGCTTGAACGCCTTGCACAAGCACTCGGCACCTTGCTTTGCTCAGATTCTAAAACCTATTTGTTGTTAAACTCTCACTATCGCCCCTGGTTTATACATATTTCATTCTGCATTGCTGATTTAGAGACTTCAATGATTATTTAAACAAAATCTATTATATTGCTCTTATTAATGAATACACAATGTTTTGCAACAAAAAAAGACTTGAATTGTTTGGCGATTTTCGTTCATATACAATTTGTAATTCAGAGCATTCGGGACTAAAAGATAAAAATGACACTAAACTTTTATGGGTGGTCAGGGAAATGTTTTTTGCCAGGAAAGAAAATCGCTGAATACTTGTTAGTTTGTTTGTTTGTAGTATTGTTTTTATGTAAACATTTAGAGGTTGGAAGGGAGGGGGGGGGGGGGGGAGATAAAACCTTATAACAATCATTTTAGGCAGTGTACACAATCTCTCAAAAGACACCATTTACAGAGCTGCCAACCATTTCGTTTTATCCTCCAAATTACGGTATTACGTTTTTTTGTTGTTGTTGTTTTTAAATACAAACCGCACGTCAAACAACTGCACTCAAATGTTGATTTGATCACAAATTCAATAGAAAACTAAATTTAAAACATACTTGAAAAGAAAAATATTTTCAAAAAGAATGAAATGCCGATAATACGAAAAAAAAAAAAAAAAAAACCTGTTTGTATGGAAAAAACAGCATGAGGAATGGACATTTCTGTATTGGAAGTGTGTCGCTCGTGGTTGTAAGTTTCAATTTAATGAATTCCTTTTTTTTTACCATCATGTCTCTTTTTATTGGTCGCACAAGATTGGCAGCTCTGCATTTATGTCCTGCACATGACTTTCTAAGCCAATGAATTGAAATAGCATACTGCCCTCTTGTGGGCATTTGTGACATATTTTCCATGAAGCTCGGGAAATGGATTAGAAGTGTTCTGGAGAGAATGACCTTTATTTATGGGATCTGATAGATGGAGGCCTGTGAGGAAGATGTTTAATCCATCTTAATGATTGCCTCTAGTAGGATCATACATGTTCATACTTTACAACAGTTTCTATTTATATGTGAGCTTGGGAAAGAATGAGAAGTAGTACATAGCCAACAGGAGAGAAATCTGGTTAAAGAATATTTATCCCAAGGTAGGAAGACGCCATGCACTTTTAGCAATTATTTTATTCATTGTTATGTTAGTTTTTATGGATACTTTACTCTTTTTACTGTAAAAGTGGGTACTTTTCAAAGGGTACTTTCTTGTAGAGAAAAGGAGCACAAAGCTTTAAGTTTCTTTACAACTCTATCTTCTCTTCTCTTGTATGCTCTCTTTTCTCTCTCTTCTCTTCTCTTGTATTCTCTCTCTCTCTCTTTCCTCTATCTCTCTTCTCTTTTCTTGTATTCTCTCTCTCTCTCCCTCTCTATTTCCCTTCTTTCTTTCTTATCTTATCTTGTATGCTCTCTCTCTCTCTTTCCTCTATCTCTCTTCTCTTTTCTTGTATTCTCTCTCTCCCTCTGACTCTTTCTCTCTCTCTTCCCTTGTATTTTCTCTCCCCTCCGTTCTCGCTCACTCACTCTCTCTCCCTCTGCTCTCTCAGTCTCTTAACCCTATTTCTACAGCACAAACGTCCTATGGCCAGTGTGTGGCTGGGGGTGCTGTATAAATAGGATTAAAGCCTAGTCACAAATTATTCCAAAAGAACTTCCTCATTTACTTCTCCCATTTTTTTTTCTTCTTCTCCTCCCACTTTACTTCTTCTCATTCTGTTTTCTTCCTTAGTTCATTTTTAGTTTATTTTATTTCTTCTTTCACAAACATTTGTACATAGAATTTCGAATAAAGAAACTGGAACTCAGCAGATTATCAGTATAACTAACATAATTTGAAGCGCAATAGTAACGTTCAACATACAACTCTTGTTATTAACTAAAGAAATTCTATAAAAAAAGTTACTTATGTAAGATCATGTGCTGTACATGAAAGAAAGAGGAGACCTTATAGAAGCTGGGCTTGTTAGAGCAAGGTCCCCAAACAGAATATAATGCCGGAATGATTTAATTTCTTTGAATAAAAAATACTTAATAACTAAACTACCTAAACAGAGGAGAAGCAATTACACATAGGAAATATTTACAAAAGAGATTAGATTGATGTATTATGAAAAGGAGAAAATGGGAAGAGGATGGAGGGCGAAAGTGCAAACCAGAACAAAACAACAACAGAGAAAAGTTGAGAAGGAAGGAAGTTATAATTATGTAGGAGAAATGGTGATGGGGAAGAAAAAGAAGAGAGAGAGAGAGAGAAAAGAAAAAGTACAATAGAGCAAAACAGAACAAAACAAGTTTGCTAATAAATGAAGAAATGTTGGTAAGTAAGGGCCAGCCTAGAAAAGGGGGGGGGGGTAGGAAACAAAGAAGCAAGAAAAAGAAAATTACATACCATATCATATGTGATGACATAGTTTTTACATTAAATACTTCCAGCATAATTACTCAATAAATATAATTTCAGTTTGCGTTTAAAAACAGAGACACTGATAGAGCGAGTTAAATCAATAGGAAGTGAGTTCCAAAACTTGGGACCAGTACAAGCTAATGTATTCAAAGCAAAGGCAGTTCTTACACGCAGTATATGGAGTGCACTTGCCTGTCTTGTATTATAACTGTGAATTTGATTGTTCTTTCTAAATAGCTGTACTAACGCATTTGGGAGAGTACCATTTTCAAAATCATACATGATTGAGCCTAACTGCAAGAGATAGATATCTTTTACCTTTAATAGTTTATTGCTATGAAACAAAATATTAGTATGAGCACGATAATGTACATTAAAAAACAATTCTAATCACCCTTTTTTGAGCAACAAGTATCTTATTTAGTTGCGTTTTAGTGACTTCCCCCATGCCAACACTCCGTAATTAAGATAAGGCAAAATCAGAGTCGAGTATTCTCTTTTCTTTTTCTTATTTTGTTTCCTTGTACTTTCTTGTGTATTTTCTTTTTAATTTATAATACATATGTCAATTATGAAAACAAATTAGACCAGTTCAATGTGATCTTATCATAAAATTTACTTTTTATGTGCATATTACTTGGAAGCAAACATAGAAATTAAAGAAAAATACCAGTAGCATTCAATTGTGAATATTGTTTTTAGTTTTTAGTTTTTACTAAAAATAATTCTGTATTCTTGGTCCGAATGAGTGACCACACCCACTCAAATGATAATTTCTCCGAAAAGGCTATATGAGTTTATGACCCAACAAAACACACCACCGCCCATCGATGACGTCAGCTATACCCGGTACTCCCGAGGAGTAAAAGCTATTTCGGATCCCACTATCGACTGGTAGAGCGCATAGAATATGTACATATTGAATGACAAGCTTGTATCCGATGTATATACCCCACGTAGGCTTGCCGAGATGAAGATTTATCGCATCAACGCCAGCTCGCCGTCGCTAGTTGATGCGATATACATGCGAGTCGAGTCGAGTCGAATGCTCGTTCGTACGAGCCATGTTGTACTGTACACGTATAGTAGTGTGTATAGGCCTAGCCTACGTACGTTATATATAGGCCGCAGATCATTCATAGCAGCGTCGCCCGACGACAAAACAAGAGACGTTATAAAAGGCGTTTTTTCGTGAAATTTCAATTCTAAAAGATCACAGATGGAGCTGACATGCTAGTTATTGGTGTAATGGTAAGTAGAGAAAATTCATCATGTGCTGTTTTGTTTCATACTCATAGAATGAGGAAATCTTGTGATTATCCGATTTTGAGAGAGTGCAAGTGCGAGCGAGAGAGTGAACGTGAATGAACGTTTAACAAACCAACAAGGATTTCCAACACACATTGAAAGGGATGGGACTGGTGTTCTAGTTCTTGTGGTATTTTATTTAGACATTAACTCGTCTTCACTCTTCCCTTCATGTCCACGCACCTAGTAAAATGTGACTTGAAATTCTTCATATTCCTCTTGTGATACTGTCTAGACTCTTTTATATTGAAGTATAAATGTCCCCCAAAATTCCCAAATTGTAATCCAGAAGATGTAGAGTAGAGACTACGCCGGTCTAGATTTCTTCTAGACCGAATTTTCCGTCTCTTTCGTTCGTTAGCCTCTTATTGGGGTAGGGTCGGCCGGCTCTCTCTTTAGAGACGGAAACCGTCTATACACATGTCCTTGCTAACGCCACGACCAGTTCTGGTCGTAGCGTTTTGCCCCCAAAATCCCCCAAAATGTCATTTTACCTCATGCATTGATTATTTTAAATTAGGAGAAGGTTATACTAACATCGGTTCCACTTACCAACTTGACTGTATAATCCGTTTAATGGTCCCTTTTAAGGAAATTACGGGTCTAAATTGACAGCCGTGTTGAAAATCTTGCAAGGTGTGTTAAACTCTCGCTGCAGTCGTCTAAATCAATCTCATCCCTTCTAGTCTACGCCGAAGGCAAAATGATTATAAAGGAAAAACTGTGATAACGCCATTACGAACGTGTAGATGGCGCACAGTTTTTCCTTCATAATCATTTTGCCTTCGGCGTAGACTAGAAGGGATGAGATTGATTTAGATGACTCCTGCAGCGAGAGTTTAACACACCTTGCAAGATTTTCAACACGGCTGTCAATTTAGACCCGTAATTTCCTTAAAAGGGACCATTAAACGGATTATACAGTCAAGTTGGTAAGTGGAACCGATGTTAGTATAACCTTCTCCTAATTTAAAATAATCAATGCATGAGGTAAAATGACATTTTGGGGGATTTTGGGGGCAAAACGCTACGACCAGAACTGGTCGTGGCGTTAGCAAGGACATGTGTATAGACGGTTTCCGTCTCTAAAGAGAGAGCCGGCCGACCCTACCCCAATAAGAGGCTAACGAATGAAAGAGACGGAAAATTCGGTCTAGATTTCTTCTAGATCTAGATTATAAATGTTATTTCTAATTCTATATTTGAGCAAGAACAGACATTTGTCAACCTCCCCAATACATGGACGGTGGCCCTTGCTGCATGCACAAGGGAGGAAGCTTGAAGTTGAACTAGTATTATTGAAACTAACAACAGTTTTACTTTTGCTGGCATCTGGTGAAAAACTTTCCTGTTTTTCTTTATCAGTAGGGGCACTGGTCCAAGAATGAGGATTGTCTTCATAAACCAGGACCGTCTTCGTAAACGTAGACCAATGCGTCCTCAAAAATGAGGATTGTCTGCATTTTCGCAGACGTTTCATATCTTTGATCGGCGCATTGGCGGTGCGAAAAAAGGATTCCCCAATGATTTTCTACATTGACTTTGTACAGAAACTTTCACATTATGAGCAATAAATCCTTGGGAAGTGAGACAACCCATAATAGTAGACGGTGAACTAGGGTTATATTCCCACAGGGAATTCATTTTTCACATCGCCAGCCGGCGGTTCGGTAACCCGAAACATGCAGAGCGCCGATGCAAAAAAACGTCCTAAAAAATGCAGACGGTCCATAAAATCCTTGAGATAGCTGAAACAAAAAGAGCAAGAACATGAGGGCAAGTAGTTTTTTTTTTTTAGATCGGCTGCAGAAAAGAGGGAAAGAAAACAAAATTGGAAAGGAGATGTTCTATCACAATAAATTTCTAAATATTATAAGATTGTAACAAGGAAAATTTTAACTTTTTTTAAAAACAATTATTGAAGGGGAAGTTTTCAAATCGTTATGCAGAGTATTCCAAAATTTAGGGCCTTCAAAAATGAACGTGTTCTGTGCAGAACATGTTCTCAAAAGAGGTAAGGAGGCATAATAGTAGACGGTGAACTAGGGTTATATTCCCACAGGGAATCCATTTTTCACATCGCCAGCCGGCGGTTCGTTAACCCGAAACATGCAGAGCGCCGATGAAAAAAAACGTCCCTCAAAAATGCAGACGGTCCTTATTTTTGAGGACGCATTTTGTCTGCGTTTTATGAGGATATCCTCGTTTATGAGGACGATCCTCGTTTATGAGGACGATCCTCATTCTCGCACCAGTGCCCCTACTGTTTATTTAGATCTTCACTCGGTCTGATTTTAATCATAAATCAGACATACTGTACGTGTACCTGGTATAGGGTATACACAGTAAGTACCGGTATCTTTCTACTATCTGAGTAGACTATTTTATCTAGTTTTCATATTTTAAAAAAATTGTGCCAAATATGTAAAACATCAAAATCTAAAGGGATAGTTGAGTTATGTTGCAGAGGCGCTACACTAAATAATTATGTTGTGAGATAATGAAGAACTGAGTGTCAAATTTGAATGATGAACATACAATTTAAATGACAAAATCTGTTCAGAGATGGTTGAAATAACCATAAATAGACCTAGTCTAGACTATAACCATTTCTAATATTTGTGTACCACCACAAATATTACATGGTGTACATAATTTGAACCAGCCGTTGAAAAAACGAAATAGCGCCTTATACGTTTTATTCCAGCCAATGCCGATGTTGGCTTTTTCAGTTGTAATGCCTTTGATCCGACATAGAATTTTGAGATGGCTAAATTATTTTGACAATGAATTTTCTAGTTGCACCCATTTGTAGTCTAAAATGTGGACAATTTTCAATTCTACTACTGGTATTCTAAAACAAATCGTACTATATATTGCTTCTAAATATTAATGACAAGCGTAAGTAATTTCATAGTTTTTATGTAGGAATGTGATATGAGATCTGTGATTTTGAATGTCCAATATATTGCCCTCTTTTGACTCTTTTCAACATTGTGCATAAATTGTACATTGTATGTAAAAGTAAATTTACTGTGAATTCTGTTGGTGTAAAGCTGCAATTCCCTCAACTTCCCTTTCTGGGATCAAAATCAAAATTCTATTTTCATGAAAAGCGTCATCCTTCCGTTTCATTGGTCATCGGTGTCCACTTCACAAAGAGCTTTACAAAAAAATTACCAAAAACCGAAGAGAGATAATGGCAAATTTTTCATTCTTTCCGATGAGTTATGAATTCCTGAAAGCAAGTCATAAGAGAAGCAGAATTGTATGGCTTCATGAGTATTAGTCCAGCTATTCACGGTATGTACATCTGTACAATGCAGGGGAGGTTGAATTCATATTAGGATTTCATATCCTTTGACAGTAACTGAACCATTGCGAACCTTGGTTTCTGTGCTTTGTGCTTAGTTTGCCAACTGCTGTCCTTCCAAATATCACTCCATTTCTTTCTTCTCTGAGAGTTATAGTCAGGCTTGAGGACTGATCTCTAAAGTCATCTTTAAAGCCATCATTTAACAATGTTAAATCTGAGATGCACGGACCTACATGTACGTGTTATCAGTATCTGTGATTGGTGTGATATTGAAGCCCTAAACAAATTGTGCTTCAAAATATCAAGAAGCGCCTCAAAAAAGGAAAAACTTTGAGTGACCGGTTTTACCATACCGGGTACTTGTTTTCCCCAATAGACTGTAGTGTTATGAAAACTGTTAGGCTAACGCAAAATTTGATTTTGATTTTCAATCATGAATATCTTGATAATCAGACAGGTGATCGGCTTGGAAAAGTCATGGGGTTCCTGACTGACCTAAAGTTTATAATTATCATTGCAGCATGAGCTAAATCCAAGATTTAGTTTCAGAATCTGAGACAAAGTTACTGCATCCATTTAAGATAGACTTCACTTGTGTGGGAGAAATCAAAAAGAATTTCACAGGGCGCTATACCGATGCATACTTTCGTGTGTACAAATGTACATGTATAGGCATACAGTTGCATACTACATGTACATGCATTTAAAAGACTGGTTTACCTACATACATTTTATGCATACTTTTTTTAACAAAGGTTGTTCTTGAGAACTTGAAAGCTTGCTCAATGCTTGCCCAACATAGCAAGGAGTAATGTACATGTATGTACACTCGATTTCGGGTATTGTAGTTTATTTATTAATAAGAGGACAATGGAATAACTTGTCAGTTGTCACTACACTAGGTCCCCAGAAAAAAACATCCATAATTGGAAAAAATTTGTAATTGTAAACCGGTCTAGATAGCTCCAGGAAATAAATGCCTTTATTAAGATCCAAATATGTGTCCTGATTCCTGATTGTCCTCATTTCTCATTGAATGGTTTCAGAGCACATTGAACTTCTGCGGTCGGTCGTGACACCCAGTCCTAGTCCCAGCACTGCCACGCATTCCATTCAATTATCATTGCCGCCGTGTGGGAAATATCTGTGGAATGTTGTTAAACCATTCAAATCATCTCTATGGTATGATGAACATGAATAATCTGCACTATACTGTACCACTCTCAACCACAATAGTTGGTTTACACAAAACCTTTAGACCTACAATGTAAAATAAGGCTCGTGGTGTTAAACTTCAGTGAGTTTTTCTTTTAGTTAAGGCCTGTGTAAATATGTTCGATCATGGTTTTAACACTTGTACAATACATGTAATGTACATGGGATCTTTAATATACCTAGTTATGAATACTAGATTACACATGTACATGTACTGTACATTACTTGCCATTACATGTAGTTGGTGCATTGGTCCTCACTCAAATTTCTCTGCCATGAAGACACAATTATAACTGAGGTTTTTAGTCAACCTGTGCTTACGGTACTGCTTATAAATACTGCGTAATATACTAGTACTGGTAGTTTAAAACTTTGATCACTTTTTGTTTTGATTTTGTGTGAGCTCTTGACACTATGTTGTTTCACATGATCTTCTAGATGAAGATTTCACTTGTATCGTTTTAAAGAAATTTAAACTATCCGGTATGACGAGGCTGTGTGAACATGGCTTAGGACCATGAATAATCCCACATTTTGCCAGTCTCGATCGACCGCAATACTAGCTGGCTTCCTCATTTATTCCTCATGCTACTGTAAGCCTGAGAAATGAACAATACCAGTCGTTGTACACATTACTAAAAGTTTTCTAAGCAAGTTGAAACCCACTTGACACAAATATGCAAGTCGTAAATCATAATAACCAACCTTTTTGTAATTGTTTTTTACAATGTTTTAGAATTTGTCACCCCAGAAAATGTTTAATGCTTCATAAGTTCATGCCTTTGTTGGTGTACAAGTATGTGGAACCAATGAAATGTTTCACTGCGTGTATTGTATTGAGCTGTATTTATTGATATTGGTATGCGCGTCATTGCATGAAGTGAAAAGTAGGCCTGAGTCATGTCGGGATTTTCATAAACCGGGTCCCGACGGCCTTGCACCGATCGGGACCCGGTGTCTCGAAATCAGCTCGCAGGATTTGTCACTTGCCTCTATAAAAAGCGCATATCATCAGTACAATGTATGTCCCTTAAAAGTGACCTTTTTTATCAGTATAAATAAATCAACACATGCATACCTCGACACAGATTGGTATATTCTTCCATAATAGTTCCATTTGACATTATTTTCATCCATGATTGGCGATGTTTAGTGCCATTATCGTGCCTCTCAAAGTAAAAAAACTCGAGCAAAAATATAAAGACAACATTCGAGCCGCCATTTTGATTCATGCAGGTTGAATAAATTGGGTCAAAAAATATGAATGTTAGAATAATAAAACGGCTTTCTAAAAAATTCTTCTTTACAACATACCGATCAAATAATTTGTTAAAGACAAATAAATATTTATCTCTTAATTTAAACATCGCATGCTTTTTTTTAAAAGCTGAAAATTACTTGGTAATCACAAGAAGTTTCGATACGGATAGCTGTTGCAAGGCAAGTTAAGACTAGTCTCGGAAAAATGTGCAGTGCTCGTCGTGCCAGAACGAACCCAAACAAAGACGTGGTCGTAACGAGAAAAAATCATTAAAAGCTACGAGAGCACAATTGGAAAGACAACTACTCACGACGAGGAGCACTGCGCATTTTCCGAGACTAGTCTGAACTTGCCTTGCAACAACTATCCGTATCGAAACTTCTTGTGATTACCAAGTAATTTTCAGCTTTTAAAAGAAGCATGCGGTGTTCAAAATCAAAGAAAAAATATATATTTTGTCTTTTAAAAATTAATCGATCGGTATGTTGTAAAGAAGCGCTTTTAGAAAGCCGTTTTATTATTCAAACATTAATGTTGCTTTCAACCTGATTTATTAATCCTGCCGAGAGACCCGGCCAGTACAGTAGCTGGCTAGTAGCTGGCAAAAACAACCCCATGGGGCGAACTGCTTTGCAATTTATATCAGCAGTTCGAATTGATTCAGGATTAGCTAGAATATGATTGGTAACAATTAAATACTTAAGTTTTAAGGTGGATTGATTTTAGTGGTGTGCAAAACTGCACTTTCTTACATATTTCTTTATTTTTTTCGGAGCGTCGGTTCTCAAAAAACGAAACCGGGACCCGACGGCAACGGTCGGGTCCCGGTGTGATCGACCGTACCGACTCAAGCCTAGTGAAAAGCAAGTCTTTGTGGAAATATTTCACATGCCTTATGAAATACATGAACATGAATATAAAATAACAAATGTTATGAAGTAATATGAACCATATCATTATCACTCCCGTCATACTTTCTGAAGGGAAAAAAAAAAGGGAAATTTATTTGGGTGATTTTATTATTGTTACTTGCATTAGACTGTCGGATTACAGGTAATACAAAGTTTTGGTATGGGGTCATGAATTTGATTCAAATGAACATATTGGAAGCAATTTATGCGATTCTAAAATGTTCAGCGATAGTTGTCGCGGTTAAAATCGAGTCTGAATTGATGAAATTGTAAATAATAAACTCTTTATGTTGTATAGCTCCCTCTCAAGGTCAAGATATTAATTTAGCTATAAAACATTGTTTCTTGACTACAATCGACCGATTTGCTATTACCGTTTGGAATTTATATATCACAACTATATATTCTGAAATTTTCATGGTCGCAGCTACCATCGTATGGCAGGAGGCGCTAATTGAAATTTATCAAAATGTACCGGGAGCACCGGTAAATTTTTATATTCCATTTTTCTTGAAAGCAGAAGTGTTTTAGGGGCTAAATTTTGTAGTGCTTAGAAAACATCCACAGGAGCATCCAAATATATAAAAATTGTAAAGAATCACTGTCCAGCTAATTTTCAAAAATTACCAAAACTTTGTAATACCTTAACAAAGCTGAATAAATCTCACCACCCAAATTTCTCAATACTATGGTACTGGTTTTAAAGTGACTCTGTAACATTGCCTCAACCAAAATCCTGGATTTAGCTCATTTTTCAATCATAATTATAAACCTCTAAGTCAGTCAGAAATCCCGTGGCTTTTACAAGCCCATCACCTGTCTGATTATCAAGATAATTGTGATAGGAAATCAAAATTTAATTTTTCGTTCTCCTAACGGCTTTTATAATACTACAGTCTATTGTGGAAAATGACCAATGAAATAGGTCACTCGATTTTTTAAATACTTTTTTGAGGCACTTCATGATCATTTTGAAGTGCAATTTTTTTTAGGGCTTTAATATTACACCATATCACAGATACTGATTAAACAGCTAGGGCCATGCATCTCAGATTTAACATTGTTAAACGATGCCTTTATTAAAGGTAGACTGCCTAATACTGTACAAGTACTGTAGGCTTCCATAGGCCTACGATACTTTGTGTTGTTCTGAATCACACTTTATACCAGAAGATTGGCACGTAATGTAGTGTACATGTGTACAATCTTTAAATTGGTTTGAATGCAAAGGTTTCACTGTTCTGTAGGTGGTACTCGGTATTTAATCTCTTTTATGTGGTCCTAATATCTATTGAATTAGCACACAGTCCTATTTGCTAAACGGTTAAGTATAACCTTTCAATTCCAGGACTACAAATAAGTCAAATTGTCAGTATTTGACAGATATTTCAATGTGGTCTTCTTTTTATTACATGTAGGAAGGTGCGTGTACACTGCACGTACATGTTACAGTTTAGGGTTCGGTGTAAAAATGTGAGGCCATCAAAGGGATGTACATATAGGCCTTACCGGTATACGTTATACACAACTGAAAAACAGCGAAGTTTGTAAAAGTTCATTCATGTGACCCATGCACTTCAAGTTTAGACCAAGAGCTCATGCAACCAGACTTCTTGCTAACAAACCCAGCCCTTATGCTCTTCTTACATGTACATGTTGATTCCCCTCTCCCCCCCCCCCCCCTCCCCCCCCCCCCTCAATCAGCTAAAACGGTATTCATGTACATGTACCGGTAGATACTTCAGTCTGATTTGATGAAAGAAAATACACTTAACAAAAATAATGGCATCATTTTCGTTTTGTTTTGATGCTGAATATTTAAATGATCAGTAGGCACATTGTACATGTGTGTGCATTTGGTATATTATGGTGTATCATCCCCCCCCCCCTTAGATTGTTTGAATTTTGTGCATATAATGAGCAACAGCAGACAGCTAAGGATGGGTAAACTTGTGATAGCCACAGCAGCGCAACTACATGTAGCGCCACCTGACTTAAGAAGAATGTAGATAAGTTTGCTCAAATTGTAATGAATCCCATTTTACATGTAACGGTTCAACAATTGTAGCCTTCAAATGGCACAATGAAAGCACAATTGTTTTGTAATGACCTGCCTAGTATGAAGCCAAGTGTCCATCACAGATTGAATGCGATGTATCGGTGTGGACCATTGGTCTGATCGGTCAGGGTTTGTGGTAGAGTCCATTGTGTTTGGGTGGAGTTTTTCTAAAAACCATAACAATGACAAGAAGAGAAATGCCCTTGTGTGTTTCTATTACCACTTTATACACCTTTTATAGGGCTGTAGATTCACAAGTAATGGATTCATTGATCACTATTTACATCTACTGATTTGTGCACTGCAGACTGTGCAGTGCAATTTACACTCCATATACTCATCAAATCTCTAAAAGCTCTACCGGTACGTAAAAAGCCCTGTAGCCTCCACAACATTACAAACAAATAGTTCCTTTGATCTGTTTTTATCTTGTTTTGTTTATGTGATCTGCAAATAACCTCTTGATTTCATCAGAATCTGTATTCTTTATTATTTATTATTCATTCATTCGTTCTTTCTGTACTTTTTGAGGTCAGATTTTCTATTAGAAAATGCACCATCCGACCACCATCAACATTTTTTTCTCACCACTAATTCCCCTTGGTCAGGAATAGAAAACCCTCTCCCTTTCAGGAATAGAAAACCGTCTCCCTTTCAGTGTGATCACTCAACTGTGTTGTCATCTATAGATATGAACTTATGAAGGCGCCATTTGTGAAATCGCAATATATCAGTCATATCTTCTTACCTACAGTGTATACTCATTAGCCATAGAAAATTAACCATATTTGCTACACATAAACTTGAGGTTAAGGGTCAATATCCAGGTATTAGTGTCCATGTATGCATCATTATCTGCTCTAATATCAACATTTAGAAATGATCAAAATCATTTCCTAATCATGTTATAGGGTACATTTAAGCCCATTTTGCGCATTTGAATATTTTTTGCTCGTGTGCATCCATACAGTACATGTACATGCCAACGTGCACAGATCAAAATTATGTTTTTCCCCAGGGAGGGGAAACAGAATTTTGTAGCTTATCTGCACTAGTTTGGCCAGGAGGGATTAAACCTCTCTGCTTGGTCATCTCATCGGCTCCCAATTAAAGGGGACCCTGGGGGACCACCTGGCACTGATTTATAAGCATTGTTTGCTATATAGAAGGCGAAAGTAGCTACAAGGAGTACAGTGGGGCTTTAAATTATGTCATACCTTGGCATGACATGGTATACAATTCTGCCAGCGCCTAAAATTTGCTAAAATAGTCAAATACGCCTACATGTACAGGTACATGTACAGGTATGTTTTATGCATTGCTGCGCATCACCTACAAATCTAATTCATCGGCAGTGACAAATTCCAGTTTAGGTTTGTTTTGTTTTTCAAAAATAACAGAGGAAGAGAAAAGAAAGAGGGAAAGGAAAGGGGGATTTGGATTTTGGAATGTTGTTGAGTATTAAAGAAAAGGATAGATGGGGGGGGGGGGGGGCTTGCTGTCTTGCCAATGGGAATAAAGCTTTGTACATGTACACGTCATATAAGAAGCATTTAGACACTGATAATAGGATGAAGTTTTCATGGATTAGACATGAATACATTGTAAAGAAAGATGGATGAAGAGACATAAGAGGGAGAGAGAGAGAGAGAGCGAGAGAGATTTGGGCAGGAACCCTTTGTGTTGACCCTGCTGTTGAATGATTTATCATGATTACCTTTTTTCATGGCATTTACATTACCAGTGAATTAATAAGATTTCTTTCATAAACTTTACATGTCTTTGTTTGGACAATGCCCAACGATCAGACAAACTATAAAATGCTACATGTCCGAAACTTGTTAATTCTGTCGTAAAAAGTATAGATCCAGGGAGATTGGGAAGAGAAGGGGCTTACGCATTTTAACATAGGCAGGGCTCCAAACTAACTGTTTTTTCCAGAGTAGGTCTGGACTGCTGCAACTTACAATAAGGGAGTTTACAGATAGCACATGGTACAAATGACCCCAAATATCCACAGATCTTTTACACATGGAGAAGTTCCACTTTGAGCATATTAGAATAATAACTGCCAAAGTCCTAGATGTGCTTCATGAATACCTTTTGTTTGCCCTCTTGAAAAGAATACTTCCATCTGCGTATCATAGAATGTTACATAACTTTCATGAGCGCATATCCAGTATTCATCTCTGTGGGTTTTACCTTTTTGGTACAAATTACCTTTATCTGCGGCCATGCGCAGATTGTATCTGTAAACTCCCTTATTGCACATGTGTACATGTACATGTACATGTATGTACATGTGTATGTAATAATGTATGCATCAGCACAAAATGACAGAAGTGCATGGGGGTCCTTTAGTACATGTTTCAATGAGAAACCGTTTTCAAGGGAAACAAAAGATGTGTTCTTTGTAGGCAGGTGGTCACTAAAGCAGGTTTGAGTGTACTATACATGTACATGTACACTATGGCCTGAATTCACAAAGGAGGTTTAACATAACCCATGGATTAAACTCTCATTGACAGAACCCATGGTCTAAAAATTAGCGCAAAATAATAATAATAAGCGCTAATATTGGTCCTCTGACTGTGTCATGCTTATTTTGCGCTAATTTTAAACCATGGGTTGTGAATGAAGATGAATCATGGGTTAAATTTAAACCTCCTTAGTGAATTTGGGCCATAGTGTTTACAATAGAAGATACAGAAAGAACAAAAGAGAAACAGATGTAGAGAGGAGAGAGACTGGGAATACTTTATTTCCAATTGGGCACCGAGAGTTGAGTGAATTGCTTTGGCTTCCCAAGAAGTCCAAGTAAATCCTCTTAACAGTGAGTGGAGGGAGGGTTGAGTGAATTGTCATTATTCATTGAGTTTCTACTTCTATGATTGTAAACAAAAATGGTGATTTGGAAGGGGCCTAAAGATGGGTAACTCAGAAAGACAGTACAGTTGATAAATGCTACCAGGGTTTGTATATGTACAATGTAGATATTTATGAGTCTATCATGCCTAATAAACTACACACACACACATGTAAAACATGTCTTGGCATGCTATGAAATTATCAAGAATAAAATGAAAATAGGCAAAGAATATAATGTAATATAATGTGCAAGTCTGATGATGTGAATCATATCTAAAATATTATTTAGAATAGAACATGAAGTCAGGAGAACATGCTAGTTGTAATTCAGAAAATAGTTTATTGAAGAAACAAAGAAAAGCAGCTTTAAGAAATATGCAAAGATAGAGCAGGACGAAAGAATGTTAAGAGAGTACATGTAGGCAGAAGAATATTTTGCTCAGAAGTAAATTTTTTTTTTTTTTTTTTAATAGCACAATTAGAACAGTTAGGAGAAAAGTTTGTTAAATCAAAGACTTAATGTACATGTACATGTACATGTAGGCTTCAGCCTGATATATTAAGTACATTAAAATACAATAGATTCACTATTAAATTTCATTCAACGTGTTTGTACATACACTGTACATGACATGCATACAAGTTAAAGTATTTAAATAAAAAAATTCTGATAGGTTAAAAAGCGGTACATGTATGTAACTACATTGTACATGTAAAGTCTGGTCAGCAAGTAGTCATCTTTTAGTCGTTAATTTTTATTCTGGGTAAATATTTTGGAGAGGTGCATTTCTAAAACGAACCTTCCCATGAAATGCTAGCCTTTGATCCACAATAGATCTGTACTGACTCACTTCTGTTTTTGTTTGCACGTTAAGTCTTCCTCAGCAGTGCTTGAATATGGAGTAGTGTTGAATTGAAAGGGGGAGAGAGTGGGGAAATAGGCTCTATCTTGTATAAACTATGATTTAGAATAGGAAACAATTGATGTTTGTTAAAGTCAGACTAATTCTAGTCTGATAGCTCAGACTCTGATTTTATAAGGTATTGGTGTCTGGGGTGTACTGTACATGTAGCTTCAATATGTTCAACAATAATATGTGTAAGGAGCAGGGGCGGCTACCCCCTGAATTTATAGCAAATACTGACTAAACTCACTAAGACTGCAACACACTTTTAGGCTCTGGAGTGCCCAAGAGGGCAGCGTTTAGACTAATAAAAATGTAAAAGTCTTCTCGCTCAGTCCTTACACTCCCTCACATAATCTCCTTCAAAATGTACTAGTAAATATTGTAGAAAATCTTGCATTTCGTCCCCTCTCCGGTCATGAAAAGAAATCGCCGCCCCTGATAAGGAGGTTACATTGAAGTCTGTATTAAACTCAGATAGTTATGACACTTTACGAATTGTAAAGGGATATTATAGATGTGGCACTGGCAGCAAGCATTCCCTGCAAGCTACATGTACATGTACATGTACATGTTTAGAGTATTCAAAGCAAAGTCTGTAGTATTATTCTGCGCATACCTAGGATTTCACTTTTTGCCAAAAAACAGAACTGAACAAGCCCACCTCACCTCCAAAAAAAATCTGTATTTAATAAACTGTACCGGTAATCGAAAAGAATGATTTAAACAAAAATTAAAAATGTTGTTTTTAGAAAAGCATAAACCAGCTTGACTAAAGGCTCTAAAGACCAAGAAGGAATGAAATAAAAAATTTACCTTTGATGATGCTGGGTGTCTTACTTGTACCCAATCTACTTGAAGACATGAGTTGATAAGGAGTGGTAACCTTTGATATTTGTTAAGTTGAGATTTAAGAGTTCCACCCAACAAACAATGACACTGAAGTGACAACAGTGTACATATTATACACATGTACAATATGTCAGCCCATGCTGTTTGTACAAGAAATAGTTTCTTTAATATTAAAGTATACATGTACATGTATTTTGATTTAATATTGTAGGATATTTTGTTAAATTTAGGTTTCTTTTCACTTTCTTTCTTGAAATGAATAAAAGCAGAGAAACATGAATGGTGAAAGTTCGCAAAAAAAATCGGACCACTAGTACATGTAAGAAAGTTATCAATGTTTGAAATACAATTTGAATGAGATCCCTACAAAATATCACTAATTTCTGTTCTTCTCACAAGTTCATTCACCCTTGGGGCACTACTCAAAGTTTATGATGGAGAGTATATTATTACAAGTCCTCTAAAAAGCAAACCATCCCAAGTCGGTGCTAGGTAAAATGTCTGATGTATAAAATACCAGAGGTCAAAATCATGGTATGGGTCTTGAGCTTGATATACCGGTACATGTCATACAGTGTATTTTATAAATCAAATCAAAGAAAATTAAATAGCCTACTCCCATTATGTATACATTTAGATGTACAACCCTGTAGATACACAATGACTCATTAGTGCAAACATTTAACGTCATGAACATGGAATTGTTTAGTTGATCAAAGTACAGTACAGTTAACACTTTGTGAAAGACATGGCATTACATGCATCTATTAGTGTCCCAAATTATAAAAATATATTAATATTATGATGTTCATGTATGGACATAACACATTTTGCATTTAACTTTGAAGTTGCAGTGTTGCCATGCTGTAGGTTCACAAAATCAAATTGACTAGTAATATAGGTCTGGGAATGGCGATTTCATCTTTAATAAAGACTAGTCTAGACTATTCATAAATATTTCAACAACTATCAGGAATAAAATTGGGGCTTTGAGGAAAATCTTCTTATTCAAGCTTAATCAGCTAGTATTAGGCATTATTATTATCAAATTCTTATTGATTAATTAGAATTATCAACATCTGTCTTGTGAAATTATTAATGCATTGTTTGTTGAGCAGAAGTTGACCGGTATCACCGCTTTACATAGGCATGTGTGGACTCAAAATCTACAGTATGTACATGTACTGTATACATCTCCCTGGTGTATTTTAATCTACACACTGTAGGTCTTACTACAGTGTACATGTACACACATACTGTATACATTGAAGTACCGGTAGGCATTTTTAATTATTATTAATACCATTATTAGTAGTACTATTTTTGTTATTACCATTATTATTATCATTATCATTATAATTATTGTTATTGCTGCTGTTGTTTTTGTTGTTAGTGTGTTACACTAAACTTGTATGTTTACCGGTAATGTTTTATTTAATATATTTTTAGTAGTGCCCCAAGGTAGAAGGAACTTGCGAGAAAAAGAGATATCAATGATATTTTTGTACACGTCAAATGGTAGAGTTATCCACGTCCTACACGTCCTACGTCACAATCCACTATTAAACCAAACTACCAATTTGAGATCCACATCTAGACTTAATAGTGATCTCATTCTCGTATTTCAAACATTCATAACTTCCTTTAATATTGGTCCGATTCAATTCAAACTTTTGCCATTCTGTTTATTTTTCTGCTTTCATTCAAATCAACTTATTACAAGGGTTGGATTGCCCTTTATTAAGCAAACTGCAATTTTCTGTTGCATGGTTTTTCATAATACTAGTATTCTTAAGTCAATAGAGTAAGAGGATACAGTCACCCTTTACGAAAAGCCCCATGGACTTTGTCAAAATCTGCTTTGAAATGTAATTGACTGTGCAATTGTGCATGAATGTTTACATTGTCAATATGTTTTATGGTTTTCAGATATCACCATGGAATTTTTTGTGGTGTGTTCTTATGATTTTGAAGTTCAGTTGAGTTGAAACATCGCTTGACATTTGTCTAGCGAACATGGCAAATATTGACAATTTCAAGACTTGTTAAATCAATTATAATGATGATTATGAATTTGATCAATTTTTGACATCACACTATCACAATACAAGAACATGAACATTTGTGGGTGTATGGCATTTTACACTGAATGTTTTTGCTTTTACACTGTTTTAGAAAAAAATCACTACACTGACTTTAGCTACTAGTTTTCCTACATGTATTTTCTTTTGTTGCATAATTATAATTGTGTACATATTTTTGTTGGATATTTTGTTATTTATACAGAATATTTGCTAAATCTTTGTGAAATTATTTTGTAAATAACACTCCACACAGATTGGTTAGGCGTATAGGTGTGTGTGTTTTACACCAAATAATAACAATTTTTCTGCTTACATATACCAGCACTTAATACATCTACGATGTCTCTAATACTCTTTTCACACTGGTTTTGCTTAACCCCGTACTTTGCTTAGCCCTGTACTATCCTTAACCCCGAACTGTTTTTTGGGACTTTTCATACACGCTATTTTTAGTCCCGTTCTAGCGCCTATTCCGGAATAAGAAAATTCCCGCTGTTCTCACTGCATTTTGTTAACCCCGGATATTGTTAATGTTATGATTGGATATACTTCGCATCTGGCCAGGTGCGATACGCTCCATTGTGTAGTACAGGACTATTTTTTGTTTCTGTTCTCATTCATTTGCTTAGCACCGCAATTGCGGGGTTAGCAGGAGTTAGCACCACAATTGCGGAGTTAGCCCTGCTATTTTGCAGGGTCATATCAATTCCTTCGCGCTCCTTTTGGGAGATCAACCGACCCGCGCGCATTTTATATTACATGACATATTGTAAAATTCTCGACATCTTTTTACACTTTTCTTTACCATTAAAAATCGAAATTGAGTATAATATCCTCAATCGAGATATGAGAAGAAGGAAACATTTCCTTTACATTCCATGTAAAACCATGCCCTTACTTGAAAAAAAACCTCCGTCATTTTGACGTTAAACTTTACAATCCATTTAAATTTTTTTACTTTCTCATACATAATGTCCATTGATCGGTCGCACTGTGCTCGATTGCCTTTCAATATACCAATCTTCAACTTTGCAGCAACGCGTTTTGCATCAAATTTGTAAATCCTCAATCCCAGACAATGACATATGATACGTAAGCTTTTCATACATATAAATTTCATTTTGATTGATTCATTTTTAGCCCCGTCAATTTTCATGTCAAATCATGCTTCATGTCCCATTTTAGAAGCCCGACCCAGGGTTTTGTGCCAGCTAGCCGTGTACATGTATGCATACCGTATTTGCCGGCGTAAAGGCCGCACCGCCGTATAGGCCGCACCCCCAACTTTGACATTTCGTAGAGGAAAAAAAAAAAAAAAAAAAAAAAAAAAAACTAAAAAAAAAAAAAAAAAAGAGAGAAAAAAAAAAAGGACCAAACAAAATGATCGTAATTTTCTTGTAGAACACTCTTTTTTTTTTTACAAACTATACCAAATTCATCAAATTCTTATGAATCAACAAGAATTTAACCTAAAAAATGATCATAATTTAGCAGATCTTCATCGACTTTTAAGCTAGTACTGTATCGTACGCAGATTTGGTATCCTACAATACCCCTACCTCGATGTGTGGTGTAATCCGAAATAGCGTTTTTCGACCTGCGCAGTTGCGATGCGCGGCAGCTAGCTCCGTAAGTAACGGCTAGTCCCTTTTTTTACTTTTTGACGATGCAATGGTACAGACTTAGATCTAGATCTATCGGCAGATTTTATTAGAAAAATAAGTTTTTTCGTCTTCATGTCAACTATGCAACATAAAATTGTCGGTAAGTTGTGTGGAGTTATTCTAGAATTGTCCTGTACCGTTGTCTAGTCATGCTACCGTTCCTATAGTCCCATACGTCCAAATGGACGTGATGTTTTGACCGCTGAATTTTGTTGTTGTTGCGTATACGCCGCACCCCGACTTTTTGATTTTTTCTCACCCGAAAATACTGCGGCCTTTACGCCAGAAAATACGGTACATGTACGTAATGCTATGCATACACATATAACTGAACATGCATAAGTACAGTACATGTACGTACACACGCAGCGCGTACGATCGAGCGCACTGCACTACATTTCATTGGGTCAGTACCATTATGAAAATAGGGGAACAATGAGTGGGCTGGGTTTAGTGCCGTCACAATAAACTTGCGCATTACACGCGTACGTATAATTAGAGCAATTTATGCACCCCCAAGAAATAATGAATACGGCCCGACCTCTCTACACACAGAACTGCACAGATACCGCACAGTTTACAGAAATTGTGAGGAGCGCTTTTGCTATGAAAGGAATTGATATGAAGTTAACCCCGTACTATAGGTGGGGTTAGCTAACTTTATCCCACTTTGGTAAAAACCAGTCTGAACAGAAAGTGGAATAGGCTTAACCCCGTACTATAGGTGGCCCTTAACCCCACCTATAGTACGGGGTTAAGCAAAATATTGCCAGTGTGAAAACAGTATAAGGGTGCGTTCAATCGAATTTTCGATGCTAGAATCTCAAACATGAATCACAAATCAAAACGCCGTTACAAAGAGCAAGGTCACTGCGGTTAGCGGTCAAGCGATTTTCATCAACGCTGATTCTAGCTCATTTCGAGCCCAGCCACTGCACATCACACTGCGCAGTTTGACCAAGGAACTTTGGCGCGCGCTTTCTGGAATTGTTAACGGCCGACTGTCGACTGCTGTTTTGAGCATAGATCGCAATAATAAAACAAAGAATGAGAAGGTGATAGAAGGAAAAAACAAAGAATAACATAAGGAAAGACAGAAAGAGAAAGTCGATAGAATGATTAAAACAAAGAATAACATAAGAGAAGGTGAAAGAAGGAAGAATCAAAGAATAACATAAGGAAAGATAGAAAGAGAAAGTGATAGAATGATTAAAACAAAGAATAACATAAGAGAAAGTGATAGAATTATAAAAACAAAGAATAGCATAAGAGATATTTTAGAAGGAAGAAACAAAGAATAACATAAGGAAAGACACAAAGAGAAAGGGATAAAATGCTTAAAACAAGGAATGACATAAAAGGTGATAGAAGAAAAAACAAAGCATAACATGAGAATAGAAGGAAGAAACAAGGAATAACATAAGGAAAGACAGAAAGAGAATGTGAAAAAAAGGAAGAATCAAAGAATAACATAAGGAAAGATAGAAAGAGAAAGTGACAGAATGATTGAAACAAAGAATAACGTAGAGAAAGTGATAGAATTATAAAAACAAAGAATAACATAAGAGAAGATGATAGAAGGAAGAAACAAAGAATAACATAAGGAAAGACAGAAAGTGATAGAATGCTTAAAACAAAGAATTACATAAGAAAAGGCGATAGAAGGAAAAAACAAAGAATAACATAAGAGAAGATGATAGAAGGAAGAAACAAAGAATAACATAAGGAAAGACAGAAAGAAAAAGTGATAGAATGCTTAAAACAAAGAATTACATAAGAAAAGGCGATAGAAGGAAAAAACAAAGAATAACGTAAGAATAGAAGGAAAAAACAAAGAATAACAAAAGAGAAAGTGATACAGAAAAACAAAGAATAACATAAGAGAAGGTGATAGAAGGAAAAAAACATAGAATAACATAAGAATAGAAGGAAGAAACAAAGAATAACATAAGGAAAGACAGAAAGAGAAAATGAAAGAAGGAAAACAAGGAATAACATAACAGAACAACTCAAATTGCATGAAAAGCAGGCGCACGTTTTTTGCCTAAACCGGAACAGGCCACGATAATGACGCCATAGAATCATGATTGAGACTACGTTCGTTCAATCAAATTTTAGCGACCGTGATTCTGCAGAATCATGATACAAAACGCATCTTTTTCAGCGTTTCATGTTTGTGTTTTTAAACACGTTTATTTTTACGACCGACGAAAAAATTGCTTGAACCCATTGCGTTTTAAACTAAACGTCTTTAGAAACCGTGATTCTAGGGTGAATAAGTGTTGATTAAACGCACCCTAAGCGCTTTACAAATACTATTACCCCCGGTCATTGGATCCAATACTTGCCCGCACACAATCTCCACTCCCTGGGGAGCATTCCAGCCAGGCGGTACTTGACGCTCTAAAACTGTTTGGCCAACAATGACGGCCGCATCCTACCGGGTACCCATTTAACACCTAGGTGGAGAGTAGCAAGTGTTGGTTAATATCTTGCCAAAGGATATTAGTGCCGTGTCGGGATTTGAACCCTCAACCTTCGCATCTCCAGTCAAGCGCCTTAACCACTTGCCCACGACACTCCTGTACAAATGTACCACGATTTGATCCAAAATTGAAAACTAGTATGTTTCAGTCCTACTGTACCTTGAAAATTTGAGAGAGCTAGCTCTTAGAGATGAGAGCAATCCTTTTACTGGAACGTTTCTACTTTGGTATGCTTCAACAACAAGGGCTACATGTACATTTTGTATGTACGTGTAGGGTAGGAAATTCATGAAAAAGCTTGCAATGTATTTTTAAAATGAACCAGAACTCCTTCTCTTTTATGTATACAGTACATGTACACCAAATGTATCAAGATTTGATCCAAAATTGAATTTTCAGTCCTAACTTGAAAATTTGAGAGCTCTTTGAGATGAGAGCAATCTTTTAATGGACATTTCTACATTGGTATTCTTCAACAAAGGATATAAACATGTAGAGAAGGACATTCATGTAAAAGCTTACAAATTTTTTTTCTTATGAATCAAAACTCCCCTTCTCTTTAGCTTTGGCCACTTTCATGATTAAAGGCCATTCACAAGCCAAACCGACTTGTGAATTGTCTTTCGATACACATACCAAAACAATAGCTCTCTGTGCTGCACAAGACATAGAAAATGCATGGTTCTCCATAATTGTATTTGCACAGTCAAACTGAGTAGAATGCCATTGTATTGTATGTTTACTATATGCTTCATGGCAAATTAAATCTTCACCATCTAAATGGTTTCATTCACTAGTCTGCCAATAAAGACCTCTATTAGTGATTAGCTTATCAAAATATCTACCGTATTCACATTTCAATTTTTCTCCCAAAGAAAAGGTTTTATCATTACTTTTGCCAAATATAGTTTATAATTTGAACATTATTGTATATGATTTATCCATTTCATTTTTCAGTTCAGAGATGGTCTTTAAATGTACATGTACACTGCGTATCAAAAAAGTTTACCAACTTTGGTAGCTTAAAGGTACTATGTCCCATTTGTAGGCCAAACAAATGTAAAGGTTAAATTCCAACGGCATTTGAAAAATAATACTAGTTTAGAACTTCCCTGAAAATAGGGGGGCTTGAAAATGTCTTTAAGTGGGAAAATAACGACTATTAGTTGTTGAATCGACTCAAGAGCTATAGAGCCAGTAAGTAATAGTCTGATTTTTCAGACCATTGTACCGAATGGTCGTACGTTTTATGCTGCGCAAAGATTCAATCAGTTTAATTTTGGCTATTACAAGGAGTGTGTTCTTGATGTAGACAAACGCTTGTACCCTTTACAGCTCATTTTTTGTATGTTACTACCAAAGAAGAAAAAAAGCCAGTCAGTCACTCAATAGTGTCTGACAGTGAAGTCAAGCAAGTAAACGGGTTTCCTTGCATAATTTGAATATTAGGACACTGCTAACATTTAAATTTCACAGATAGGACATATTCATAATTCTTGCAAAGTTCTAGTTCTAAATTGAAGATGTACAGTGTACACGTGACTTTGAATTTGTTATCAATAAACCTTGACAATTCCATTCCATTCATTTCAATTCTAGAGTTCGGTATATAGACTAAATGTCATTCTTATTTGAAGTAATAGATTGATCATGCAGAGAAAGGGATTGCATGCCCATACTAAAGAAAGTAATACACTAAAGGGATTAAGTGTCTCTTTGCACAAATATCTACTTTTGGCTGAGAACAGAGATGCAGAAAGAGTTCCAAAACTCAAGGGCTTACAAAGTAAAAGAATAGATTATATACAATTCTGTATGTCACTTGATTCACTTCACTTCTTTATATCTGTCAACCTCTTTCTTTTTAATGTCCTTCGGTACAGTTTACGCATCAAATTCCATGCTTAAGAGCTTTTGAATAGAATGGTGACAATAGCGTCACAGTCTATAATTCATTCAAAGGAACCTATTGATCACGTTTTCTCATCGGCTTTCATAGAGTCAAAGACTCTGTTCTTCTCTCATGCTGGGAGAAATGTTTGACTTTCACGCTAGAAATATGTCTGGCATTTTGTTTGCTTTCAAATTTGAGTGAAAAATTTAGGATTAACAATACTTCCGGAGTGCATGACTTTGATCTCCGAACTGTTTTGCGTCTCGTTGAAACTTCTCTATTTACTGCTTTGACTGTTTTGTGCTCACCCTACAGTGTAACTAGATAAATATATTGCAAAATGTGAGAGGTCCAGGGTCCAGGGTCCAGAATCCCCTCCCCTTTTTTTATTTTCATGCCAGTGAATATCCATTCCTTATCATTATCTTTCTTGGAAATGACATACGCCCATGTACATATTATGTGCATGTAATTAGCAGTAAACACGATGAGATCACTAGATAAGATACATTCAAACCATTTGAATGTACAGGTACTGTACATATATCTGTTGCACTAGTATGCTCATGGGGGCTGAATCAATGCTGAAAATATTTGGTCTGTTTGAGTTTGTTCCTGTTTATGAGTGCATTGCAAATTGCACAAATATGTTTATGTTTGTCTTTGCGGTCATAGTGGACCGACTTTGATTGTTTGGATTCAATGGGATATATTAAATTCTATGAATGTCTCTCCCACATAAATTGCAGGCTTATACTTCAGGTCATTGCTTTCAGGTTTAGATTGGTTGTGGTGACATGTATCGATGTGTTGATCATATAATATTCATTTCCTATGCTGTCATCTGGCATATGCGTAAGGAGCAAATGTTTTTCCTTCTTTTTGTTTCTTTTTAAAGGAATTTCCATTATTGTTGAGGAATTGTGTTTGTAATCGACTCTTTAAGACGAAAGTAAATGATTAAAATTGTGTTTTCCTTCTTCTTGTTTCTTTTGACAGGAATTTCCATCACTGTTGGGTAATCCAAGGGAAATATGGCTTGATTTTGAATGCTGTTACAATGTGATCTTCTTCTCATTGGTGAGTATTGAGATAAAAAGTTGATCATACATATCGTCCCTATTTTCACGAAGTGACAGTAATGAGGAAAATCGCATATAATTTGCGCAGCGATTTTCCTCATTACTGTCACTTCGTGAAAATAGGGACGATATGTATTAGCTTGTTTTAATACTGGTAAGAATAACCTAAACCAATTTATATGCCGCTGGAATAGGTTCAACCGCTCGAATATAAAGAATACAACAGTACCGAAACTGTGACAATTCTGAGAGACCTTTTTTTTTTTTTACACAGCCAAATTGAGCTTGTTTTATCATGCGCCGCAATTGGAGAGTTCACGTATTGCGTGCATTGAATGGCTGCACGATCGAGAAGCGACTTTGTATTTGTTTTTTTGTAGAGATTTTGTATTGCCAGTTACAGATATACAGCCATGGTAAGGCCTTGCGAAGCCTGCTAGAAATTCCTAATTCTTATTTTCAAATGTTGGCAGGTATGCTTTATAGGGCAAGTCCACTCCAAAAATAACTTACTTACAATAGAAGCAGAAAAACCATCAAAAAAGGTTTGAGCAAAATCAGATAACTAATAAGGAAGTTGTGAATTTTTGAAAAAGTATGTAAAACCATGGAACGATGGCAATCACTACACAAATTGCGAATTTGGTTATCAGTTTGTGACGTCATGTTCTCACTATTTATCAATTGCTTTATATATTTTAATCCCATTACTTTCCCTTTTTATCCCCCAAAACTTGATTTCTCCATGCCTTTGCCCAGGTTACATGATTTGTATCATATTGCTTGCATGGCATTTCACAAAATCTTTTATGAACTTTGAAGAATTGATACTATTTTCTGAATATTGTATTTCATAATTATTGATTTTTATATACCGGTAAATAGTTTATCAAAAATCACATTTTTCATGATTTAACTGAGAAAAAAAATTACTCTATATTTAATAGTGCATCCACACAAAAACATTTTACTATCAATCTATTAAACTTGGATGCTGGTGTGAAGAAATAAGATTCATAAGGGGAAAAAAGGAAATTTATGTTATCAATATAAAGAAAACAATTAGTGGATATTGAGGCAATGACGTCACAGATTCATGAGTGAGTTGCCAATTTGTCTGGTGATTTTCAAAGTTTTTCATGTCATCAACAATTCATAACTTTCTTATTAGTTATCTGATTTTGCTCAAACTTTTTTTAAATGGTTTGACTGATTGTTCTGCTTCTATTGAAAGTAAGTTATTTTTGGAGTGGACTTGCCCTTTAAGCCTTAAAGGAGAAGTCCCCCCCCCCCTAATATCTAGTTGGTTTTAGAAGCACCAACAAGAAAATGTGTGCAGTAGTTTAGTGATAGTTTGAGTAAAATCTGATTAAAATTATTAAGGTTATGAATTTCTAATCAACAAAGCACAAACTGGTAACAGTGTGAAGTATCTTGCGAGCTCCTCTCTCATTTGCGCTGTATATAAAATGTAATATATTTTTAGTAATAGCTTTGTGTCATACTAGGGGTTGCATAGAAACATATTTGCAATATATGTCAGAAATAGACATTTCTGATTTTTTTAAATTTTTTTTTAGTACATAGCAAATGGGAGAGAACCTCTCGAGATTCTTCTCAGAATTGCCAATTTATTTTTGAATGCTCCCAACTTAAAAAGTGTATAACTTTCATATTTTTCAATTGTATTTTGTTAAATTTGTACTGACCTTTATTTTTATGCTTCTATTACAACTAACTTGATATCAAAGGGGACTTCCCCTTTAACTTGCCACTGTTGGGTAAACGATACAGTTTTAAAATATTTCTTTAACAAATTAAATCTGTTTTGAAGGGAATGAGGAAGGAGCCAGGACCATGCTTTATTTCTCAGAGAGAGGGCACCTTGTTTACTACTATATTAATAATATACTGTATAAGTAGAAATATTTGTGATACATTAATTTCGCGAATGTCACGCCAAGATCTGCAAGCTTGAATTGTAGAACTCACGAAAAATATAAGCACTACTTCTTATGCTTCTTTTGAACGGGCTGAATTGTTTGCAAGTAATTGCAACACAAGTTTAAGAACCAGTGTATATGTTTTGGGGTCGCTCAGCGCAAAAAAAAATAATCAAGCAAAAATAACAGCGTTTACAGTAGCACTTTAATTACTTTTGTTGTGTTTTGTGACATAATTTTCCTGTCTGAAACCAAATTGTCCAAACTCCTTGGTATCACTACGTGTGTTCATATACTTTACATGAATAGTCTGTGTTGGCACATATGTACACATACATGGAGAGAGGTAAACAGTCAAAAAGAGCTCTATTGTTCCACTAATTGCCTATATTGAAGTGCTGGTGATTACAGGAGTGGTCTAATGACAATACGCACATCATATCGATACAGCTCATTTCCATACTATCCCATTTCAAGGCATATATATCGATACGGCTCATTTCCATACTCTCCCATTTCAAGTCACCATTATGTAGGTGAAGGCATCAGACCTGTCAACCAAATTCACATCCAGGTTATTTTCTAAAGCCTTGTAATGAAAGATGGTTGGTAAATGTTATGGCCTGATGGACATCTCTGTTAGTAGAGAAAAACCTTTCCACTGGCAGAAAGCTTATTGATGCCATCCATCATTACCAGCAAGAAGAAAAACAGATTCTGTTGAGAAACGTCAGATTCTGACAATTGACCTTGAACATGCACGTACTGTAACTTTGTATTCTTATATAGGTCTATGGTATAAGTGTAGGCTAGAAATGTCCCATACATGAAGTTGCTTGTTATTGTCATCATTTGTGGCCTTGTAACATAAAAAAGTTACATTTAAATCACCCCAAATATTCATACATGTAGTTGCTCCATGAGCAAATATGAAATTCTACGTATGTGCTACATATTGAACAAAAGCGAAACATTATTTTGAAGATTGCCGGACAAAGCCAGGTGCATGCATGATTTATTCTCTTCAATAGACATGCACTTTAATACAGATCAAATAAACTGGTTTGTCCATAAGGACTCTCAGGAGGGCTTCCAAGTACCGGTATATCAGGAAATGTTTTTTTCTGTTAATAGAATTTTGTGTTATTTCTGTCTTTCTGCAGATGCCACAGACATCAGCATGAGGAACAGCCAGATACATGAAGCTGAGCAACATATTTCCATCAAGCTGAACTCTCATGAAATTGTAGGCATTATTTTCCTGTGAGAGCCAAAGAGACACAACCATGGGAATCACACACTCGAGGTCCGAGGACCTCTACAAGAAGTCTATTCTCAACTCAGAGACATTTATTGGCAGTAGAACAGAGACTCCTGGCTACTTTAGTCGGACGGTCCATACCTTGGACTTTCTGGATTCCAAATTCCCAAATCGTGCAAAGACAGAGATGTCCTATACTGGACCCCCATCCCACCTTCAGAACTCGATCGATGTGCATCCTTTTTGGAGTGAGTTTGGGCGTGAGTTTCAACCGACAGATCGCTACCATGACATGTCAGATGTGCCACGAGGGTTGGTGCCTGGCACAGACACTGCTCAGGAGATGAGGAATCTAGAGCAAAGAGAATCAATGAAAGACTTGAGGAACCAAGTCAAAGCTAAGATGGCTCAAGTAAGACCCATTCCTGAGGAAGAGCGGGAAGAACTGTCACAACCGCAGTCTGAACAAGCTCTGGATGAAGTGGACTCTGCTGAAATCCCACCGCTGCCACAGAGTAAACCCGTCCAGCCCAAACCATCACAATCAACAGAAACAAAGCATTCCCCTTCAAAAGTCTCAGACAATTCATCAGATATACATGTAGATGCTGGGAGTTTCCAGGCCGAAAAAGCGGCTTTGGATCTCTTGGACACCGTGATCATGGAGAGTATGAACCTTGAGGACGAAGATGACGAGGAGGAGGTCACGACCCCTCTCGTCATACAGGACAGCAATTGGTCACTGGGGGCTGAGTCGTTCATGAAAGTTGAAACGCGCAGGCGGAACTTAGATAGACCTGCTTCAGGGGTAATGCTAGATGCCAATAACAGGAACTCTCAGAATGTGCTCCGAACATCTATGTACTTGCCGGATGCAAACTTCATGAGTCCGCACAGTGCAGCTGCAAAGTCCAACCCAAATACGTCATTGCTGGCTTACAGAATGGAAGCAGACAACCATCGAAATGCACTAGACATCCGACCAAGACCAAAGAGTACCCTAGGTTTTCCAACTGAGAAATCACTCAGTAATGGGCTGAGTAATAGCAGTATTGACACAGGAGTTTTCTCCGACAGTGGCACAACGAACAGTGCATCGAGCAACGACAGTGGGATTGGTTCAGGAGGGGGTGTGAGGGACTTAGTGAAGATTTACAACCAACAGACGCGAGCATCTACGCTTGAACCCTCTTGGAAGAGACATTCAGCCAACCTGGATAATTATGGAAAGTTAGGAGGTACACAGACACTTGAGCAGAGCACCAACCAAACTCAAAACTTGCCATTTGAAGAAAACTTGGGGGTGCCTGATAACTCTGCCCTCTTAGATGAGATTCGTAAGGAGTTACAGTTGAATCTTGCAAACTAAACTCCTGTCGTAGTGATCAATTGTATGATAATCGTAATTGAACACGACCGCAACTACTTCCGAAAAAAATCAAATGAAGAGTAATTTCAATACCCTATTGTATCCCATAGATAGAGATTATATTTTGATCAAATAATATGACATGTTGTCACTGTGTTACATCAAATGTTCACCCATTACAGCAGGTAAATGGACAAGGTTATCAAAATTGCTTTAGGTTGATTTTGTGAACAGCCTTGAGATGGTGTTATTAATGTTTTATGTCCTTCTAATCATTGATGGGTATCCTTGTTTAGAGTCAATATCTAAATGATCCTGTTGACTGCATTTGTACATTATTTCTTTAACTACTACTGGAAAGTTCCAGCTCTATTTCAATATTTAAGCTATGACTTCGCAGTACTCTAAAAGATATATTTTGGCAGTGTCTTGTAGACCTACAGAATGTTTGTCTGATATCGAGTTTGTTAGAGTACTTATAGTTTCTTTATGAGTGACCCTGGCTGGCTACTGGTCCCATTTACATCAGAGTAAGCCATTGCTTCAAGACTTAAGACAGAATTTGAAGAAAATATGCGTAAATATTCAGAAATGAATGATATACGCCAATTAAACTATAAATTAAACAACGAAAGAAACAGGATGTGTTTAATTAGTGTACTAGGTTCTGGTATAATCTGATTATCCCTTCACAGAAATCTCTATAGATTTCTAATCCTCCTTTTATTACCTTGTACAATACAGTGAAACCTGTCAAGACTGCTCAATGGGAAACATCAAAAGTGGTCTTCATAGGCAGGTGGTCTTTATGTACAAGTTTCTTTTGTATAGGTTTCAATGACTTACCATATTCAAGGGAAACAAAAAATGAGGTCTAAATAGACAGGTGATCGTTTGATACAGGTGGTCACCAAAGCAGTTTGACTATACCTTGGTGGCCAGAGCGCTTGAACTTTTCTCTAAAGTAATTTTCTTTTGAGACTGGACATCCTGCTCTCCTTCAACTTGGAAAGGAGTATACAAATATAGGTCACCTGTCTAGCGTCTATAAAGACCACACTTGTTTTTTCTCTTCAGAATGGTTTCTCATTGAAACATGTACTTCCGAAACCTGTACATACACTATGAACATGACTGACAATGAGAGCGGACAAAATATACAGTTCCTCAGGTAGACAAAGGAACATCCCTTCACTGCTATTATGTAAAAATGTGTAGAACAGGTGTCACATGCATATTCACCTTTTTACATAATAGCTGTGAAGGGATGTTCCTTTGTCTACCTGAGGAACTGTATATTTTGTCCGCTCTCATTGTCAGTCATGTTCATAGTGATAGAGACCTCCTGGCTATGAAGACCACGTTTCTTGTCTCCCTGCAGCGGTCTTTTCACACAGGTTTCACTGCATATCATTTAAAGCTGAGAATCTTAGAACCAGACCTAAAATAACAGAACATTTCTGTGTTGTTGTTGGGGGTGGTGCCTGGTCATATTTTGATCACCTTACAAGCTCTAAAAGCCTCAGATACATGTACTTAAGCTTGAAACAAACTGTTTATTTAATCAGAATCAAACTGTGGGTTATGTTACATTGTACTGTATCACAGTAAAAGTTGAAGGTTTTGAATGGGGATGCCTTGGAAGTCATCTAGGCAAACCTTGTCACTGTAACCTATTCTAAAACATATGTTAATTTGTAATATACATGTATGAACAGATATTATTTATACTCAAATTATTATTTACATCTACATTATATGTGTTGGTTTTTGTGTTGTATTAACATTTGTAATTCCATCTTATAACATTATTTTTTGTTGTGTATTTGTGGTTGATTGTGGCCCTATGGTATATGTAAATTTCTGGAGTGTGCATATCTCTTTAATAGACTACAGATAGGAAAATGTCTTATTTTGCTCTCCACACTTTGTGAGCTTTGTGAGCTATCCCCTCTACACTTTGTGAGCTAACATGCAACATGGTGATGTAAGAGCAACAGAACTTGATTGAAATGAAATCAGCTACCAGTATTCAGTCTGATTCAGTTCAACTCACTGTATTTATTTGTCCAATGTACGTTCAACATGGATATTCATTTAGCTCACATGTAAAATAAAGGTCCCAGACAAAGCTTACAAAGAACAGAAATATACAAAAAATAGATACATTTTGGTGATGACAAAATTGTAGTGATACATAGAGCCTGTATAATCTCACCCTTGGAGGGGTGTATTCACATATTTTGCCACTCCTGCTTAAATCGTGTGTGGTATTAACAGTAAAACACTGACCTTGATGTGATCCTTGATACATGTTAAGTGTGAATGCAGCTTGCTTTAAACCTTTTCTGTTCGTTAAACCTTGACCAATTCAAGAAGTGGTCCATATTTGCAAAGCTTCACAATGTGGAAGGACAAAATCAGACCATACCTACATGGACAGTTTCACTTTTTGTGAAAGTTGGTTGTTCCGTAAAATTCAGTCCATAAAGATTTATGAGCAGGTCATCTATTGGAAGTTTTTGATGAACTTGCATTTACAGTACATGTGTATTGTTAAGACCACCTGTATAAGAAGACCACCTGTCTATAAAGACCATATTTTTTGTTTCCCTTGAAATTGGTTTCACTTTGAAACATGTACTAAATGAACCTGTACATGAAGACCAACTGCCTGTAAGGTTTCAGACAGTGTATGATGTATTTCCAATAGAGTATTATATACTGCCTCACGTTGGGTATGTAGTGGTATTAATAGTTGATATATGTGTGTATTGAAGTTGATCAGCATTCCACCAGTCATCACCTTTAGCTTTGCATCTTGCATTTATTCATCTACGGTTTGTATTCATTTCATTTCAACTGCTTCTATCATATGTTTCATATTTGATATTCATTGTATCTTTGTAGTCTAAGTAATTTGAGTGTTGATTATGACGGTTAATATGTTCTTATTGAATCAAACTAAATTTGAAATTAATTTGGGCCACTTTCTGTTCAAATTATGGTATTCAAGATTACAATTATCAACAAAGATTTTGACATAGTAGTTTTGACATGTCAATTCCTTTTTGGAAAGAAATACAATTTTAGCATTATAATGCTAATTAAATAATTGCTCAAGGTGCTATTATACTTTTTTTTTATTCATCAACCGTAGCCAATCTATTATAGATAGCCAGCCTTTTAAGTAATATGTTTAAACGATATGTTGTTTTGAAACAATACTTGCTTTAACTTCAAAAGGGCAGAGATAGATTTCTGACTAAAATAATGATTCTGCTTTGTCAAAAAACAAAGAGACCACTACAGCTGCATATGAATAGAGGAATCTTGTGTGAGTTGCATCACATCTGCTTCTTTTCATGTAGGAAAATGGGACATTTGGACAACATTTGTCAGCTTACAGGTTTTGTAAAGGATTGATTACAAATAGTTTTGTGGACATACATGTGACCTCGTGACATCAGGAGGACTTTTTGGTCTCTGGTTATAATGAGGGATTTAGCTTTTTCCGATGAAATTAATGAAAATTTGGTCATGTTGGATGTTACTCAGAGATGCTATGAAGTGAATCGCTCTCGGGGACAATGGTGGAAATGGCACTCTGATAATTGTACCCAAACAAAATGTTAGTTAATTAATTGTACATCCATACATGTAATGATAATTCCTTAAACATTGAGCTATTAAATGCAATGCATAGATCACCAGGGGGTGTCTCACAAAGATCCTAAGTTGGACTTAAAAATTATGGAAAGCCGTTAGCATGTTTCAAAATATTTTGTAAAAGTTATTCTAAAAGGCATAAAATCGTCGCTGTTTTCACGAAGTGACCGTAGTGAGAAAAAAATTGCATTCACTTTGCGTTACGATTTTCCTCACTACCATCACTTCGTGAAAACAGGGACAAAATGTTAATTTAAATCATTCATATTTTCTATTACCAAGGAGATTTCATGTTCTTGATGTGGAATTTATGAAAAGTCTAAAAAACTTGAATTTTTGCTTTGAAATATATTTTATTTTACGGCTACAAATGGCTCTACATAATGTTTAAGTCCAACTAAGAGTTAAGTTTGACTTAGGATCTTTGTGAAACACTTCCCAGTAATGATAACTCCCCTTATGAATCTGTCTTTGTAGACAAGGTATTTCATTATGGTATTGCTCACTAGTGTATGCTAATGAACCTTTAGCAATCAGCATCACTTTTCACACAACCGATATATTTTCTAAATAGACCATTTTCTTTTAGTTCTATAAAAAGGGATCGATATGGATGATACATGACTAGCTTTGTTAGGATTGTCCGTGTTGCTGCCTCTTCGCCTGCACAATCTGATTTTATTTTTTATTTTTAGGATATGATATAAAGGCAAACCAAGTTATTGTTTTTCATTGCTCTTTCAGCCTCATGTGTGCTTTGTTGTATATTGTGGGGATGATTTTATATTTGTAGATACCGGTAAAGACAAAGAACTGACAGCTCATTTTTTTTCTTTATATACTATAGATATATCTGACTTTATACTTATCACTTTCGGAATAACTTACACATTTTTTCTTTTCCTGCTTTTGATATGTCAGGTTTTACAATACAAATCCAAGTTTGATGCATGAATTAGACAAATTAAAAAATTAAAATTGAAATGGAACATTTTAGAAGTTTGATTAAATGAAATAAAAATGTGTAATTGAACAGGACCATAAGACGATATCCTCTACTAGTATGCCTTTTCTTCAAAGCTTTTATATTATTGTTTTTGACTTGATCCCAAATTGATAGTTTATTGTCACATATATTGATACAACTCTTTTTTTTTTTTTGTGGAAAAGTGTTTTGTGCCTTTTTGTATTTCAACCACCATTCCAAGTCACAGAAAGCATGTCACAGTCTTGTATGTAACTTAGGTATTAGACAAGGTAATATTAACCACATAACAGAATTGGATGCATTGTTTGCAGTAAAATGAACGTGTCTGTTTGGAGTCATCAGAATGTTAACTCTGAGTAACATCATATGAGTTGGTATCCTTCTGGTTACACACAAATTGACAAATACCAGTATATTTCTTTTTGCATAAGGAGTACATCTCCTCACATTTTAAAAAGTGACTTTAGATGTAATGAGTAAAAGAAAATAATTCATATTTTTGTTCATAGTATTTATTATTCATTTCACCACCTTGTTTTTATATGATACTAACTGTAAAGAATTTTGATGTTATTCCCTCATTTTAGTTAGAGAAATGTTGGTACATCGCCAAAGAATTTGGTAATTCTAATTTTGTCACGGAGCATTACACAAAATAAATGGAATGGAAATTATGTGGCAGCTCAGGACACTGTGTGACAAATTGCCAACACTTAATTGAGTGACAAGCTATTGAAATTATAGCAGGCTCATTTTTATTTGCCAAATATTTTGTAAGTGATTTTGGGGGGAATGGCTTTGAAAAGTGTTGTTGTGTATATTCTAATCAAGGTTGGGCAGCAGTGTAGATATGAATGCTTATTAGGTTTCTGAAGGATGCTTGAGTCATGGTATTGGATAGAGAATAATATCTCATATCAAATAAGATAATAATTAATAATATTTTGCACTTATAAAGCACTTAATATATCGACAAAGTCTCTAAGCGCTTTACAGGTATATTATTACTGCGGTCATTGGAATCAGGCATGCTAGCACACACACTGCATAATGCATTTTCAGACACTCACATGGCTGAGCAATCAACACTAATGTTCCCATTCTACTGGGTACCCATTTAACACCTGGGTTGAGAGTGGCAAATGCAGATTAAAGTCTTGCCAAAAGATGTTAGTAACAGGCTGAGATTTGAACCCAGTACCTATTGAGCTACAGTCCGGTGACTTATCCACTAGATCACATTACCTCTACAAAAATGTTCACCAATGTTCTATTTGAAGACTGCTTACATTGAGAAGGGCGTTAAGTTTGTTATAAACTGTCCTGTCTCTGAGCGCAAACTATGCTCCATTCTAGTTATGGCTCCTACACATTCATCTAGTCTCGCATGAAATTATTTATTTTCTGATACTCTTTATACACAATGCTCCAATACCACTGAATGATATGGACTATTTATGAAATGTTTATATGCTGATCTATATAACTTTAACTGACATTGATTTAATCATGATACTGAACATTCTATTTAACTTTTTAATATTGAATATTATGTATAGTTTTGTTTAATAAAGGGTCTATGATGTTCTTGTTTGACACAGTATATTATATTTTTTACTCACTATAGACTCAAATTCTTTGTTTTATACAGTTTATTCATCCATGTACATATGGGCAAGGTCTTTGGGCCGATTATTTTTCCATAAATTCCATGATATTATTAATTTTGTTAGTTTTAATTTACTTAGCAGAGCTTCAAAGAATAACTTGTACAAAATTAATGAAAGAAGTTATTTAAATGAGCCACATAATGATTTCAATGTTTGTGCTTCATGACTGATAATGTACAGTATAATCCACTCTAAATGCCAATGTTTATAAATGTTGTTTCATTAGAATTGAAGGTATAGACATTTTGTTTAAGTCAATCACTTCGTTAACCTTTAGATGAAAAGAACTGTCCCGTATTCTGTACTAAAAGTTATTTATAGTGTTTTAATTTGTATTTTGACTTTGAAAACCATCTTATTTATCTAGGCATTATTTATTAGTAGAAGCTATATATGATAATAGCAGGAACGTGTGTAACTTGACAAAAATATGTTAAATAATTTTCTACTCCGCCATTGTACTCCAGAAGATAGAAGTTATTTCAAGAAAACTGTATTCTTGTTTGATTTTAATTGTAAAATTTGTCCATATTTTTTGTCAACATACTTATCTTGTATTACGAAGATGAAAGAAGTCTTGACATTATACCGATTAAAAACATTATAATTATGATTAAACAGAGACTAATTTGTCAAAAATGTTTTTATTTTATTTGTATACATAGTGAAATATAAAGTGTAGATTGAGTAGTCTGGTTTGAAGTAATGGGGGCTGAGAGTAACGGTATAAACTGCTGTATGAGGTTTCAAGTACAAGTCTATTCAAACTGAAATAAATAAACAAATGATTTTAATTGAATAAATAACAACAACAAAAGGTGGTGCAATATTTCATCTGGCAACAATTGCTCCAGGCTTATTTCATTAAAGAGGCGGGGTTTGGACCGAGGTTATGAGTATGGTTATGTCTAGGGTGACGTATAGACATGGAGATGAGCCAAAATAGGGACAATGACTATCTGTGTAGGGGGGGGGGGTGTGAATGAGGGCATGTAGGGAAGGAAGACATGTGACTAATAACAAGATGGAAGGAGAGAGGGAAGAATGATAAGCAATAACCGAGAGACATAATAAAGGATTGAAAGCGATAGAGAGTGACAGATTTGGAGTCTATGGAAGAGATCGAGAGATGTGTGAAGAGATATGGGACGTGAAACAAAATTACCAAACAAGGTGGTTAATATATCTCTGGTAACAAATATGATAAAAAAGGACCCTGAAAAGTTAGAGGGAGTGGATGTAAGAAAATAAATGAACACATAACTCAAAATCATTCAAGCGTAGGATTGTCCTACACAGTGCTTCGGCGATAACATTGTTTGGTAATGCTGAAGAACACCCATGATATCTACAAAGAATAGCTACCCATCAAATCAATGGCGAACATTTCTTTGAATCGCAGGTAGGTGGCGGTATATCACTTCGGTTCGTCTAATGAATAGACCACTTCGTAGTTTCTATACAGTTCAGTTATACAATCCTCTCACCTAAGTACCCCTGTATTTTCTTGTTCATGTTTACCCCACTGTCGGCATCATGATCTGTATCCAGAAAATACTCTTGCGTCTTAGTAACAAAATCAACTACTGTTGTTTGTTCCTCATCATTTTCCTCAAGGGACTTAACTACTTTTAAGAATGCAGTCAATTTCACCTAATGTTTAGGTCGGCCAGTTTTAGCCTTTTTGGAAGTGCTTGTTGCTCACAGAGTTTACCATTGGTATTTGTTTTGTTAGTTTTAAAGTTCACCATGCATATATAGTTTATGCTATACTGCATCAACTGCGGGAAGATCATTGACAGATGCAAGTCTTCCAGACACATTTTGGGACCAAGTATCATTTCTTTTTATGCATATCTCTACTACAATTACTACATTAATAGCACAACCAGTTCCACATCAACAACTAAAGCCCCCTTCCTATTAATGTAGCTAGGCTCATGTGTAGGCTTGCCTTTTGGAGCACTGCATAGATCGGCGATCAAGAAAGGTGTACATTCTGTGGCGTCATGAATTACAGGCTTAATTTGACCTCTGAATGACCTTAGATGAAGTGGGGATGTAGTGACAAACTTTGATTAGTTATTGTGTCTTAGTCGATTCTGATATCTTAATTAAAAAAATGTATTGTATTCTGCACATTATAAGTTTTCCATCGATATTATAATTAAACTATTATTGGGTGTTCTACTTTAAAGTTTTGCAATGAATGACTATAAATTAGGCATCATGGATATCACATAATAAAAGCATATGGGTCTAACTTAGTAGAGTATTTGACAAAAATAGTGACTAGAGAGCACACAACCGCACTAATATGGATACTTGTACTGTCACTGTGATGAGCCATTAGCATACAATGTATGCTTCTGTTTGTCACCTCTCTAAAATTAAGTAAACTGTTGCACTGAGAACAACTTCTAATTCCAATGGCCATGAGGATAATGTAAGGTACAGGCTGTACCCCCTAATAGCCCTACCAACAGCTCTTGTGTTTGTACAGATACTCATAAGGGCCATTTTTTCTGAATATTTTTATTTTAGTTTTTTCAATATAATTAAAATGACATGATATTTGTCTAGTACATAATGAAATAACATCATCTGCTAAGGTGATAAATTGAGCATAAATTACATATTGGATTGTGTGGGTGTGCGGGAGGATTTGTTTCAGGTGTGTGATGTACCTGTAGTATATGGGTATTTTAGTTGATACAAAATGTACAGCAGATCACTTTTCCTACTCCTTTAGTGCCACAACAGCCTATACAAGTTGTAAAATATGATAAAATCTATGTGAAAATCCTTGAAATAGCGGCCATATTGGATTTATGCAAATTAGGGACACTTCCACTACTTGGATTTTTTTTTACTTTTAGTATGTCATTGTGGGGACCTTACTAAAATGCATTGCAGTGAAAAATATTGTATTGCAATTTGTTTGACGTTAACCTAAAAAAAGACACAATATGCCTAGCCTATTATAGCATATGGGTCAAATGCATGCAGGCCCGTAGCCAGAGTTTGATGTTTGGTGGTGTTGGGGGGGGGGGCACATACATGTAATCGATCGACGTCCTGGGGAGGGGTCTAAAAAAGTTCAACCGATCTTGGGGGCACGTGCGCCCCCCCCCCCCCACCCCCGTGGCTACATGCCTGGTCAAATGACCTCCAAATATCCACAGATCTTTTACTCGTGGAGAAGTCCCACTTTGTGTATTTTAGAATAAGCAATGACAAAGTCATGTATGTGCTTCATGAAAAGCTTTTGTTTGCCCTCTTGTATCATAAGAATGTCCCGTATAGGTGCACACATGAATAATGATTACATAACATGAACACGTATTCCTGTCGGTGGGTTTTACAATTTTATCAGAAATGACCTTTATCTGCCCATGCGCTGAAAGTATTTACGAAAGTCTGGTTTGAGGGTCAGGTCATTTAATTGGAAAGAGGGAAAACATGTCAAAAGCAAGAAATACTACAAAAATGGCAATATAATATAACATTGTGCGAACCAAATAAACAAACAACAAAGTTTAGAGAACCCTATAATAATACCAGCTTTGTTCTTCGATCGTCTCCTTTAATTCCTTTCCCGGTACAATCAGATGCAAACAAATGAACAGATTTCTTTTTGATTTCGATTTCAAAATCAACATTCATTTTTTAGGCGTCTAGATAAAAGTAGCTCTGAGAAGTGAAGAAAAACAGAGAAACATGAAATATATTTATTCATACAGACCGCCGCAAGTAAAAAGTGCGCCTGATGTCGACAATGGAACGGATCAAATCAAAATCTTTTCGTTTTCAGCGAGTTGGGGAGTTGGGGAAATTCGACCCTAAATTTCCAACAATTTAAGTCCCGATTCCATAATTATGTATTAGCTGTGCCGGTGCCAGAAAATCAACTGTCGCAAACAGTGTTAACCCGTTTAAAAAAAAAAAAAAAAACCTATTTATAACACACTTTTCATGAGCATATTATCTCCGACCCTTTCCTTAGGGCAGGTAGCCTAATAACTCCCCCAAAAGTATTGTTTTACCAGGAAAATTTCGGCAACGTGTAGGAATGGGGCAACCCTTCATTTTGCATCAATTGGCGTCCAGATCTTAAATGTCGCAAAAAGTGTTATCCCAATAAAAGCCTGTTGATTGCATATTTGTTCATGAGCAAACCACCTGACCCTTCCCTTAATGCAGGTAATACCTCCCAAAAAAAACAATGCCTTGTCATGGTAGATTCGTCAACCAATTTGGGGAGAGGCTGCGCCAGTGCCCGAGAACCAAATGTCGCAAACAGTGTAATCCTAATAAAACCCTGTTTAAACCACACGTTTACATTATGTCCCCGACCCTTCCGATGTGAGATGAGGATCAAATCGTCAATAAGATCTCGTCACTCTGTGAAGAAATTGTGACGAAGACCGAAGTTAGTGCGATCACTCTATGAAGCGGCATACATCGTCACCCGCCGGGTGACCACATATCCAGCGGAAGAAGGTCGATGCTCTTAACATACAGCTGAAACTTCTGACCAATGAGAGAGAGGTTGGAAGTTGATTGACAACAGCGCCATCTATCCCGATATACTTACAACTCAACTGGTGTACAACTCAACTTGTCGAACTTGCGAAAAACATCATACGCCACCTATACGTCTAAACCCATCTCTACTAGTTGATCATCAATTCCCAGATTATCGCCGAACCAACCATCAGCGGAGAGCAATTCCAGGAAAGTGCCAGAGAATCAAATATCGCAAACAATGTTGACCCAAAAAAACTAGTTAAAGGTACTATGTCCCTTTTGCAGCCAACCTCAAATGCTGTAGAACTTTGCAGGAATTATGAATATGTCATGTATGTCCTATCTGTGAAATTTAAACGTTAGCAGTGTCCTCATATTTAAATTATGCAAGGAAACCCGTTTACTTGCTAGACTTCACTGTCAGACACTATTGAGTGACTGACTGGCTTTTTTTCTTATTTGGTAATAACATACATGAAAAGAGCTGTAAAGGGTACATGAGCATTTGTCTACATCAATAACCCACTTCTTGTGATGGCCAAGATTAAACTGATTGAATCTTTGCGCAGTATAAAACGTATGATCATTTAGTACAATTGTCTGAAAATCAAGACTATTACTTTTGGGCTCTATAACCCTAAAGTCGATTTTACAACTAATAGTCATTATTTTCCCACTTGAAGACATTTTCAAGCCCCACCTTTTTTAGGGAAGTTCTAAATTAGTATTATCTTTTAAATGCAGTTGGAATTTAACTTTTTCATTTTTTTGGCCTGCAAATGGGACATAGTACCTTTAATAGCACAATTTTCATCAACATTATCTCCGACCTGTTCCTCGTGGCATCGCCAAGCAAAATATCGCCTTTCCATGAAATGTTCGGTAACCAAAAGGGGTAACCTTTCTTATATATGCATCCATTTGCGTCCCGATCCGATTAGTTTTCCCTTCGCCAGTGCCACAGAATTAAATGTCGCAAAACCTTGTTGATTGCACACTTTTTAATGAGCAAACCACCTGACCCTTCGGTTAAAAGAACTTCAAACTCTACAAAATAGGTGTTTGAGATTTGTACTTGGAGTGAATAGTAGATATCACACTGAAATTCTTTATAAAACCCTTGAAATTGACATGCTAAAAGAATACTGGGTCAAACAAGCTTTAGTTACTGTATTTAAGTTGTTACATAATCTTGGTCCACCTGTTTTATCGTCATTGATCCAATTTAATACTAAAGTAGGCTATAATTATGTTCCGTTATGCAAATTCACAAATCCCCCTTCCAAGACCTCGCACAAATTTTCTTCAACATAGTCCATTATACCATGCATCAAAACTGTTTACCCTACCCAACGATATCAGAATAATAAATGTTTTTAAATCTTACAACATTGAGATTAGTAAAATTCAAGATATTTGCTCACTTCTTTCAACTCGTAGATAATTCCCCCCCCCCTCACTTTATCCCTATGATTCTATTTTGTATTTAAATTTCTGTAAATATGTTCACTTATTATAACTTGCATATTTGTTTGTAAATTGTATTTTCATTGTTTTATATTCTGTTATATGTAATCACGGCCTCGCTGAAAAACAGCTTTTGCTGAATGCGGGCACAATTGTATTATGTTTTTAACCGTGAATAAATAAAATATACCATACCATACCATACCATTCCCTTATTGCAGGTACGTAGTAACTCCCTCAAAAGGTATTGCCTTGCCATGGAAGTTACGTCAACGAGTTGGAGAGAGTCAGCCCTAAATTTCCAACAATTTAAGTCCCGATCCCATACATGTAACTTGTTAAAGCCTCAAGTCATAGTGGTGAGTTTATATGGGGAATATGATACCATTCCGGAGTTTACCTAGCCTCTTGTCGATGGCCCTCGCGTTGTTGGAGTCCGTAAATTCTGGCGAGCGAAGCGAGTCGCGCTCGGTTTCTCTGACTCGCTTCGCTCGCCAGAATTTACGGACTCCAACAACGCGAGGGGAGGGCCATCGACAAGAGGCTAGAGTTTACCCAATGTCAGTAACCAAGAGTGGACTTCAATATTACAACAGACAAGTCTTGTACAATGCACTGCATGTGCTCTAGCCTACCGCTGGATGGATCTCTCATCATAAATATCAAATTTCCTCGCCCTCGAGATATAGGCAAGTTTAAATATTTTCTGGTAGGACCGAGGGTTCGCTGTTTGAGATATATTTACACACACACACACAGGTGAATCGAGTGGGCGGTTCGTCATTAGTGTGTAACAAAATACAGTTATTTGATAGATGAGACTGTTTTTTTTTCTCTCTTCTTTCCTAAATTTCTTTCTCCGTTTCTCCCCTTTAAAAAATTGTAGGTTTATCCCTCCGTATAGAATTTGATCAAAGACTTTTTAATAACTGCCTTAGGTTCTCCATGTACATATCCCATATCATGTTTATAACAGAGCCTATACGCTAGTCACTTGCAAAAGAGGTTTCATCTCTGTGATTGGTATTAAAAACAAAGGTGTATTGCCACATATCACTCAACGGATATAGAGATTAAAAGTTTATAGAGTGGTCAGTGAACAAGAGCCATCATATATGAACTTTGATGATGTTTGTATTCACAGGTCTATATAATATATTATATATCATCACTCGGGTAAAGGTTACTTTTGTTAGATACCAATGTGTTTTCATATATATATTTATAACGTAAATGTTTATTAGCCTGCGAAACTCTAATGTATGTGATTGTAGATTATTCAACTTGATATAATCTAAGGGTGGGATACAAGTCACATATTAACATATCTGACATGTAAAAAGACTGTGAGGGGGTGCTTCCACTCACATTCTTAGGTGTGCATTATATCAATATAATCTCCCCGACAAACAACCAGCAACAACAACAACAACAAAACCACAACAAAAAAGACGTGAAAGAAAAAATGAATGAAAGATAGAAAGAATTACTTAGTACAATAAAGTACATAATGATAATGACAAATGACAATACATGATGAAGTAACTAGTAATGAATGAATGATAACGCATAAAATAATAATTATATCTGCTAACGACGGTGACTCCCAGTGCATATCAGCCAGTTTTTTTAATTCACGAACAAAGACAATTTGAAGTGTGAAGAATTTACGTTTGTAAGGTGTAATTGTTGATACCATCAAGCCATAAAGCCATACCGAGGCTTTCAAACGCAGTAGCTATTCAAGGCCACACCTTGTGTATTGATGCAATGGTGTGCTATTGAACTTTAATGAGAACAGTGCGCGCATAAACGACACGACCAAGCCGCCATATTTCTACCAGTTGCGCATTCATTTTGAGCTCTCGCACGTATTCGGATTTATCCTACTTTTCACTCAAGAAAACGGTGAGTTATTCTGCATACATCATTATGGCGTTTTTCTTACTAACTTAATGTTTTATAACGTGTGTTTAAAGGGTTAACAGAAATTGCAGACAGCAATGCACTTGACATGTTCTGAAGTTAGAATACATTTCTTTATACATGTAATACAACGTGAATGTGAAAGGTGGCAATTCACTGTAGAGTACAGCTTGTTCTATCAACCGTGAACGTATTTATAAGTAAATTACATGTACGGTAACCTTTTAATACTCAATCTGAAATGTTCTTTCTTAGCTCAATGTTTAATATTAGCATACATTAGTAATAATAAATGTTAATGATAAAGTTTTGAAATAATGTTTAGAGACAGATAGGAACAACCATTATTTGGTGACCTTTTAATACACCTGGGTCAAGATGGATTATAGGCAGAAACCCTTCTGTCAAAGAATGTTAGTACCTATCAATGATCAAACCCACGACCTTTCACATTATGAGAGGCAGAAGCCTCTTCCAGACCCGTATACCACAGTTCTACGAATTTTAACGGCCTTCTGTTATTTCATCTGTTTGTATTATTTTAATTGTGTATCTATTTTTTAATTCATGGTAAATATTGCCAGATCAAGATGGATGCTTATCCAAACAACGCACCTATAACTATCCAGCCAACCGTCTCAGCATCTCAGACTATCATACAGGTACGTTTTCAACCATCACTCTTTCTCCTTAAAGGCACACTGTCCTACTTGTAGCTACTTGCTCCCTCTATATAGAAAACTTCCCAAATCGGTGCGGATTAGTCCCCCATGATCCTCTTCTTCTTATGTTAATTGAGAGCTGAGTTAATGAGATAGCCACCTGTCACAGTGACCTCGCTGGCTCGCTGGGTGGTCTAATCCCTTCTGACTGAACTAGTAAAGCCCGCCTTTAAAGGGGAAGCCCATCCTGATATTAAGGTGGTTCTCTAGGAAGTTTCTTGCGAGCTCCTCTCCAATTTGTTCTGTACAGGAAATGTCATGATCTCTCATTCTCTGAGTTATTGATAAAGGAATAGATTTGTTCTATAACAGGGGTTGAATAAAAAAAATATTTGCAACAATTACTATTTAGGGTGCATTTATGATTGACAAAAATGTTCAGGGCAAAAATATACATTTCTGAATATTTGGTGCTAACGGGACGGAAGCTCGAAAGATACGTCACAGAGCTGCCAATTTATGTGTGTTTGAATGATCAGTGGAGTGGGGGGCGTTTCATGAAACAATAGGGACTTTTAGAATGAGTGGACGAGAACACGACGTACGCCGACTGATCATGCGTGTCAACGTACTCAACTGCCCATGTTGACTACAATTAGAAATCTTTTAGATTGCACTCGACGATATACATGTATGCAGGAAGTAACACTATGAATTACATGACAGACAAAGAAAGAGGACAAAATATACAGTTCCTCATTCTACCCTCAACAATAGGCCATTTTCTTAATGTAACCAAATTTAATGCATAGGTCTTTGTGAAGTGCCTCAATACAAATTATTTCAATCACCTGATAGGAATAGTAGTATTTCAATAGTCAGAATGCAACTGCATATATTAAGTGTTGCTAGGTAGGTCAAGCCATAATGTTTGTCCAACGTGGCAACAACTAATGTATGCAGTTAGGATTCTGTCTATTGAAATACTATTATTCTTAACAGGTGAATGAAATAGTTTGTATTGAGGCACTTAACAAAGACCTATGCATTAAATTTGGTTACATTACGAAAATGGCCTATTGCTGTGGTAGAACATCCCTTCACTGCTCTTATGTAAAAATGTGTAGAACAGGTGAATATGCATGTGACACTTGTTCTACACATTTTTACATAATAGCAGGGAAGGGATGTTCCTTTGTCTACCTGAGGAACTGTATATTTTATGCGCACGCGGCATATACTAGTATCGTACTAGATTTAGGAAAATCAAGGTTGACGCATTCTCGATCGCCGACTGAGACGACGTGACGCATGCGCAGTGCCTTAAAATTACGTCACACGTTGCAGTCAAAGCTGAAAACGTGCAAATCTAAAAGTCCCTATTAATAATTAGTCGGTGGTTTTCATCGTCTAATATCATGTTCACCGACAATTCTTTTGTCACCGACTATTTTCCAGGACTGTGATTGGTCAAATCTAGTCAGCGCTGACTAAATTGTCAGTGAACATGATATTAGTCGGTGAAAACAACCGACTAATTGTTACATGAAACGCCCCCCGGAACTTCAACAGTTTTTATTTTGTTTTTATCGGATTTAATCAATCTTATTAACTGACATGTTCCCCCATTTTCTGCTTCTATTAAAAACAACTTAGTATTGTGGACTTCCCCTTAAAAACACGCAATATAAAACATAAACTTATTATGTAGCAGAACAACCAATCTTTCAGCCATACAGGATACCAGTATAGTCGGTACGTTGTTACTAGTGTTTTACAGGCCATCCGCTTGTTGCGTATCATTATCTATTATCTATGTTATAGAAAGCCACACATATTCCTCAATCTGAGCTGATTCAAAAAATGAATATTTAAAACCTCAGTCGATGATAATGATATGGCGGTGGTGGTGGTGATGATAATGATGGTGGTGATGATGATGATACTGATGATAATAAATATGATAATGATGTTTATGGTAAATTATATTGATCATAATGATGATGACAATGATGCTGAAGATGTTATAGAAAATGCAAATTGGAATGGTAATTAGACCTTGACCAAGAATAGTTCTCATAAGAAGAAATTTGATCATACTAGGTTAAAATATGAACGTGAAAGTATATCTAAGCGCCGGTATAGCTAAGTGGATAGACTTGTCTCCACCACCACTTACTCACAGTATGATGACACCCACTTCTAAATGACACGTATCAAATAACAGATGCTTGCAGTTTCGGTTACCATTGTACACTCGAGAAAGATCATGTTAAATTTTGGTGTTATATCATCATCTTTATTATTTGACATTGCATGTGTTTATGTTTGCAGAGTCCTAAAGGATAACAGTTACACCATCACTGACTAGGTAAACCTAGTGAAAAAAAACTATTAAAATGAATAGTATGATATGGTTTACATCTGATATAAAATATGTATCCCGTAATCAACATACATAGAAATACAATAGAGTTACATTACAAAATAAGATGTAACAAAGTTGTATTCTATCACATTAGTGACAGCCAGATAATAACATATGGCCTAGGAGGATTACAAGTCCTAAAGGATAAACATAAAGTTTTACTGATAACATAAAAAAGCAAATAATATATTTCAGAATATTATATAGAAATTATACAAATGTAAACTGAGGTTATTTTGAGCAACAAAAACATGTAAGGAAGAAAGAGGATATTATTCATCTATAGCTGGTTAATTTTAACAAGGAAACGTTATTCATTTATTTTATCACACATTAGTATTAAAGAACTCTTTAAATTTAAAAACTTAATTCAGAATATTGAATAATCAATAGGATATGAAACATTGGAAACGCTGTCGCATTAACGATGACTGACAATACCATGATGGATACCGTGCTAGTATACATACACAGCATCTTCCGCTGTGCTTTACGTCCATCATGCTAGATGTACTGTAACGCAATACGGCCTCGTATTAAAAATTACTCAACAAATGTTAAATTAAAAATAATAATAAAGTTGGTTTATTTAGACTCCCTAAATTGTTTTTTCATTTCGAAAAGAGCAATTTGCTGGCTGCCCCTATTATCAAATACATTTTCCCCTCTAACACTTAAGTTTATTTGCTCGACTAGTCTCGTGTGTTTGGTCATTAGGTTTCTTATACGTTTACATGTATAATTGAATTATACAACAAAAATTACATCAGAAATAATCGACATGATAGAATCATCAGAAATGCTAAACTGATAACGAATGAGACAAAATACAATTCCTAGTCAAAGAAAGAGAGCTTAATGATTGAAGAAAAAAAATATTTCAAATGGGTTTCAGAGTACGCAAAAACATTCATACATACATATATCTTTATGTTTATCTTTAATATGTGTGCAGGCACGCCGGAAGTTTGGGATTGAGGGGGGGGGGGGGCAAATATTCCAGGGGAATTTTCTCTTTAACATACTTGTTTTTAAGTGAAGGGGGCTAGAGCCGCGCAGTACTGCAGGCCCCGACATGAAGGCTTCTAAATGAGCATATTTTTTTGCCTGACTGTAAATTTTGGAATTTGTAATTTTCCAACAAACTCATAAAAAAGGTATACTTTACCAACAAATTGAGAAAAAATCCAGGAAAATCATGTCATTTCAGCAACATTTGGAAATCACTGGTATCGAATTAGAAATAAACCACATTTAAATTGTATCTGCCCCCCCCCCCCCCCATTTTAATATAGGGTCATGCGGAATGTTTAAGAAATGTAATCCTGTTTACTTTCCTTTTCTTCGAATGTGATTCAATTAAGGTTTTATTATTTTTATTTTCTTTCTTTCCGCACAATATTTGTTGATAACTGTTTATTGGTTGATTAACCAACCCCTTCTCTCTCTCTCTCTCTCTCTCTCTCTCTGTCTTTCTCTCTCATTGTCTCTTTTTCTCACTCGTACTATTTTTCTATTTATATATCCCTTCCTCCCCCTTTCTTTTTCTATCTCTCTATTCTCTCTTCTCCCCTTTTTACACACACGCTCTTGTCTTGTAATACAAGAAGCTAAAAAAATTATGAAAAAGAAAGACGACGGAACTTCAAATAGTAGCTCCCACGATAAATACACGTAGCTTAGACTCCAATTGACGTCATACCTAATATCTCAGTCACACCGCTACATCATCTCCAAACCGAATGGCCCGAATTCACAAAGGAGGTTTGTCGACAAACCGAGGTTTATGTGCGTCATACGACGCGTTTTACGCGTTTTTTACAAACCTGGTTTGTAAAGAACAAACCTGGTTTGTAAAGAACAAAAGGAGGTTTGGCGAAACAAAAGGAGGTTTGAGCTCAAACCTTGGTCTGAGCTCAAACATTGCTTTGTGAATTCGGGCCATTGAGTCTTATTAGTTCGTCGTAATGAAAATTAATGATCGGTGTGATGTGCTGTCGGTCTGGCATCGGAGTCCTCGGTGTGACAGGGGTATAACAATAGATTATGAAAACACTGAAAATCATTATCCATTCAAGTAGGTGTGAACAGTGTCTGGGTGGTAGTAGATTGTATCGAACTACTTATTGCGAGAAAATGAAATACATTTCATGTTTTTCATTTCTCCAATTATCTAGTGCACTCTAAAAACATAAAAGGTTAAATCAACATTTAAAACGGCAGAGGAGTGACCACTTATTCTAAATGCCAGATTGAAAATTTCAGGATGCTAGGATTCAACCTCTATAGTGTCAAATCCAGTTTTATCAAAATGTCAATCGATCACTTTTTTGAAAGAGGGGTCACTGCTCATCCCTTTCATACTAGTTTTTCATAGTGTGTACAATATTTTTTATTTTTCGTTCATCAATTTAATTTATTTACGTATTTGTTTATTTTATTCATTTATCAAGTATTACCTTTAATGTTGTTATTATTGTTATTATTATCATTATTGCTATTGTCATCATCATCATCAGCAAACATTTAATGATCCGTCGCTATGTTTATAATCACTAAACGCTGGTCCCTTTTCCCCGAAGGTTTCATACTTTGTTTAACAACTGGTGCATTTGCAAAACTATGCCAATATATGGACTTGTCCACCGTGCGTTTTAGGGTAAATGATTACACATGAATAACATTGATCATGAATTATATCTTAAATCTAATACAGGTCACTTTTATTGAGTAATATATTCAAGCAAATAATACGAGTCAGGCTTATCGTGTGTATGTGTGCGTGTTTTTGCGTGTGTGTGTGTGTGTAGGGTGTGGTGAGTGTGCTTGTGTGTCTATGGATAGAAATGTATGTGTTTAAGAATTAGTGAGAGTCTTGTGGTTTTTAACTGCAATTCTAATTCAATTTGTCATCTATTTACTTTGTGTACGTATATGTTTTGGTATTGTTCAAGGGGGTAACCTAGGTAGATATAGTTTCTGTTATCCCACCACTTATTTATTTATTTATTTATTTCTGATATTTTGACAGGGTGACTCATTATCACCCATAATGGTGGTCTTCCATGAGGCCATGTTAAACATAATAGTTTAACAAATATATAATAATATTAATAACAAAATCTTTAACATACATTCCTTTACAGCAATAAACAATAAATAAGAACATGTATAAACATATATACAAAGTATTTGGTATCCTCGTGATAAAAGAATGGTTTGTTTGTTTTGTTTTGCTTTGCTTTTTCGTTCAAGAAAACGTTGTTGCATAATTATAATATTTTGATTAAACATTATAGCATAGACAGTAATTCGTTTTTTAAATCAGATGAAAAGTAACTATTAGCATATTTCGGTAAGTATTAGACCTTGAAAAAAGGCAACATATACTTTGAGAGTTCAATTGTTATATACATATTTCCACAAAAAAAAAAAATTACAGGATAGTAAATTACTGAATAATATGAACAATTAAATAGTGTAGCAATTGCATGTACACTCTTAAATAACATTACAAATACAAATGTATTTATAACTGATAATAAATTATATGAAATCATTCTTTAAGTTTGAAAAGCATTATATCGACCTACATTCAGTGCTAGGAAAATAGACACTAAACCAAATTCCTCTTATCATTTTATCATATTGGGAATCGATAATGCAAGATTGTTTGAACATGTATGTAAAGGTGTTCACAGAGCTTGCCATTCTCAATGATCTGTCCAACTGATTCTATGCTATAATTGAAGAAACGAGGGGACTATGTTTAAAGCATTCTGTTTTATACTTTGGTACTTAAAGTAAACCTTCAACTGCCTGCGTTGTATTATGCTGATGAATGACACTTGCTTTAATTAACCGTTCTTGTAAATAGGATGGCGCCAAATGATGTGTGCATTTGTACATCCCCTTACAAAAAAGTTGTATAGAATTCTATAGAACGCTTTATAGAGTTCTATAGAACGCTTTATAGAGTTCTATAGAACTCTATAGAACTCTATAACATTCCAGATTCTCTATAGAACTTTTAAGAATTCTCTATAGAAAGCGGTTTCCTCTATAGAATTCTATAGAATAAGTTTTCTATAGATTTATATTTCTATAGAAAAGTTAATTCTCTATAGAATTTTTAAGGTTGTCTATAGAAATCAGTTTCCTCTATAGAATTCTATAGATTTAAATTTCTATAGAAAAGTTAATTCTCTATAGAATATTTTAGGTTGTCTATAGAAATCAGTTTCCTCTATAGAATTCTATAGAATAAGTTTTCTATAGATTGAAATTTCTATATAAAAGTTAATTCTCTATAGAATTGTTAAGGTTGTCTATAGAAATGAGTTTTCTCTATAGAATTCTATAGAATAAGTTTTCTATAGATTTAAATTTCTATAGAAAATTTAATATAAAAATTGGCGTCCCCACTTCTCTATAGAATTTTTAAGGATGTCTATAGAAATCAGTTTTCTCTATAGAATTCTATAGAATAAGTTTCCTATAGATCTAAATTTCTATAGAATTCTATAGAATTTTTTTTCTATATGAAGATATGTATCTCATGCATATTCATGATAATTTGCATGTTTTCACAGAAAATGTAATTATCATGATCTGTCAAGCAAATGTGACAATTAACATCAATTTTGTGATTTATATTTTCTTAGACAATTATTGACAAATATAATATATATGTACGATTTTTTTAAACATGTAACTTAAGACGTAAAATAGATATATTAATATATGTAATTTACTAACCAGTACAAACATGTATAATTTTGTATATATGTATGTAAGATCTCCACACTACTTAATTAACAATATATACTCAACTGTATTTTGCTTCAAATGATCATTGTGATGGAGCAATTGCAGGAGTCTATATAAATATGGTTTAGTCGGTGGCCAGATGTCATGCAATATTGATTATTAATTATCAATTGATTGCTGGTCGCTACTGAATAATAAACTGGTTTTCAACTGGTAAATAATGGTCTATAGAATTATTTACAACAAAACTTCTATAGAATTCTATAAAAAATATCTATAGAATTTCTGTAGGCCATTCTATAGAATGTTTTATAGAGATTCTATAGATGTCCGTTATATATTTCTATAGAATTTGTATAGAAAAGTGGCCCACTTTTCTATAGAATCTCTATAAAACATTTCTTTAGAATTGCTATAGAATAAAATGGTCTATAGAATTTCTAAAGGCCATTCTATAGAATGTTTTATAGAGATTCAAAAGAGGTCCGTTATAGATTTCTATAGAATTCTTATAGAAAAGTGGCCCACTTTTCTATAGAATTTCTATAAAACATTTCTATAGAATTGCGTATAGAAATTCTATAGAATTTCTATAAAACATTTCTATAGAATTGCGTATAGAAATTCTATAGAATTTTTTTTATAGAATTCTATAGAACTTTTTTGTGATCATATTAACACGCTAAAATTCAAAACGTTTCTCAATAATTATTGGCATCCATTCGAGGATGTAGTCTCGTATCATTTTGTACACTTGCATTTCATGTTTTGTGGAAATGAATTCAATCCAAATTCAAATGAATTCATTGTTACGTAGGTGAATCAAGTGATTGGGACTCCCATGATGCCTCGCGGCCCACCTCGTGAATGGACGACCGATGTATGCGCATGCTGTGATGATATGAGCATCTGTAAGTCAATGACGTCATCAACATTACACTCCAGGGCCCTGTCTTATAAACAATTCAATTCATTTCAATTCATTTATTCACTCAAAGAGTGATCCCATACAAACCAGGGATATAACAATTAATATTGAAATAAACAACAAACAACAGATAACTCAAACGAATAATATTGTAAAAGCCTTTCTTTGTATTGTCTCTTAAAAACGTTATGAGAGAGACAGTTGCGATTAATCGCAACCATGTACATAAGAGATGCATAAGATTGCGATTGCTTAGAGGACTAGAGATCGATTTGGATGAATCACAACTCTTTATAACATTGGGCCCAGGTGTAAAACTGTCAGTATTTATGTTTCTTAGATTAACTAATATTCATTATATTAAATGCAAATTATCTATTTTGTATATACCTTTTTTTTATTTTATATAAATGCATTATACTATGGAACATGTTATTTTGAAATGAAATGTGATGTAATCTTTATTTGATTGTAAATTGTCATGTAATTCAGCTAAGACTGCGATATGATAATAAACCAAACTGAACTGAACTGGAAAAAGTGTAGGGGGAAGTGGGGCAATTAATTACAAAAATAGTCTTCATGTTGACCATTATTCGACTATTCATCTTCCTTGTTTCCATACTCTTTTGGGTCAGGGGAGGCTGCACATTACAAAAGTTCGATACAAGTCAGATGAAATACAACTATGAATACTAATGATGATTCGATAAATTCACCTTGAAAACCAATGCAGTATGATTTCTTATTACACCTACGGTAATTTTAATTCATATTGAAGAATGAAAAAAATTAACTTAATATAAATCGTTTAAGTACAACACATACAAAATTTCTTGCATCCAGATTTGTGTATAGGATTTAAAGTAGAGATTTTTGTATAGGATTTAAAGTAGAGTCTAACGAACAAGCTACTCTTATTTTGATTTCTTTTGACTACCTACTAAATGACTGATCATGCTTTATCCAGGTCTGTGTACCATTTTCGTGCCATGTTACCCTTGTATGCTGGCAGCTGAAATGAATGAATCCTGCTGTGTGCCAATGTGCATCCCAAATGCTGGCATTTCTATGCGTGCAGTCGTACGTTCACGCCACAACATCAGTGTAAGTTATCTCCTTTCCTGTAAACTTTTTCTCCTGAAGCTCTTTCCCCGTTACACTGGTAACTTCTTGGTCGAACCGACCACAGCGCCTATACCCGATACGATCCTGCACTTTCATACAGCACACACTCTCCACTCCCTTATGCCTCTGTCACATATACACTCCGGGGCCCGTACGGCGAGGAAAAACAGACATTTTGGAAATTTCCGGCCGGTGTCCGGCCGGCTGACGTCAAGTTCCTACGGGCGCCGGGACAGTTTTCTAAGCCGTACGGGCGCCGTGGTGCTGAGTCGGCTGCTCCCAATTCTCCCGGCGTTTTTTATCTGACCGTTAGCCCGTAGAAAGCCCGTAAAGGGCCCGTGGGGCACCTTACGGGTCCCGTGCGGGCTCCGGATGGTGCCCGGACGGGCCCCTCACGATTTTGGGGGTCAATTTTCATGAAAAATCTTTACGGGCGCCTTGCGGTGCTCAAGGGTTCCGTACGTGTACCCTACGGCGCCCTCACGGGCCCCTCAAGAGACCCGGGTGATATGCACAACAATAGGCGTCTGCCGTCCGGGGGCCATTTAAAATGAATATTGCCCGTGCGGGTCCCTCACGGCGGCATCTCGAAATGTACAACGCAGTTTTAAATACAGGAGATGCGGATACCAGAGGACACCTACAGAGTGAGTCGGAAAAAATGTTCCACTTTTTAAAAGTTGTATTGTTTGAAGTATGAATATTTAATCATGAGTTTCATGATATGTCTTGATAGATTTATCCTCCCAGTACATTTAGGTACCATTTTCATTTGAATCTCTGCATGCATGACTGAACATCAGACAATCTTTACAAGACTGCTAGATCGATCTCACTTAATTGAGCCAAGTTGCTGGGTGAGGAATAAAATAATGTTTTGAACAAAGACAGCCAGTTTTTTTCAATTATCCAATTAGCCAGGCAGACAAAAATACACAAACACACGCGCACGCACACGCACACACACACACACACGCACACACACACATACGCACACACAACACACACGGTGACAATTGTTTCATACTTACCCCTTTTGTGATTGAGCATTGATTTTTATCAAGATCACTGAATGTTTAAGTGGCATAACCATAAAAATCTTTCCCTTTTGTACACATTCACTACCACCATCATGTCATCATCATCATCATCATCATGAAGCTCAACATCCGCCAATACGCACCAAGAGGACAGCGGCCACTCAACTTATCGTACGATAACAAGAATTCCCGACAAAAAGTAACAGTTTGGGTGGGCCTTGTCGGGAATGGAATGCTCATTTATGTGCGTGTGCACGTGCGTGTGTGTGTGTGTGTGTATGTGTATGTGCGTGTGCGTGTGTGTGTGTGTGTGTGGGTGCATGTGCGTGTACGCGTGTCTGACTGCCTTTGTTCAATGCAATGTTTTATTCCTCACCCAGTAACTTGGCGCAAGTGAGGTCTGGCAGTCTTGTAAAGATTGTCTGATATTCAATTTCAATTCAATTTCAATTTAGTATTGTCCATTTCTGGATATTTTATTCAGTGATGCATGCAGAGATTCAAATGAAAATGGTACCTAAATGTATTAGGAGGATCATGCTCTATCAAGATATATCATGAAACCCATGATTAAATATTCATACTTCAAACAATACAACTTTTAAAAAGTGGGACAATTTTTCTGACTCGCTCTGTAGTTCAGTGCACCGCACGGCACCCGGCCGGGCGCCTTGAGGACCCTGGCCGGGCCCCGGCAGGGCACCTTCCGGGACCCATCGGTACACCTGGTCATCGGACGGAGCCCGTAAGGTTACCGGTCGGCACTCGGTCGGCACCCTGCCGGCACCCTTACGGGCGCCTTGCATTTCACTCGACCAATTTTCTCCGGGCACCTCCCGGGCGCCGCAGAATATGTGACCACACATGCCGTAGAAATGAAAATCGGACGGTTCCCGTACGGTCTCTGAATCCACGGCAAGCCGCCGGGTAGGGAGAATCGTACGGGGCCCGGTTTATATGTGACTTAGGCATTAGGAAGCATTCTAGCCAGGGGCCCGGTTTAAGCGCGCGCACATGCTAATTCAAATTTATTTCCCCCATCTTTTCCCCTTTCTCCATGGGATGGGTACATTTATTTATGGAGAGTACTAAGAGTATGTATGTATCCATGATATATATTTGACAATTCAATTGGTATGCTTAAATATGATATAATTATAAAATCATGAGAAGTTTATCTCCATATGTGTACGTTTAACCCTAATAAGGCCGGGCTATTTGAAGTCTTACTACGGCCGGGGGGGGGGGGGGGGCATTATGGCCCCCCCCCCCCTAAGATCTCGGCCGTGAAACGGCCGATCTCCGCGAAAATTTGCACACATGTCAAGTGAAGTGTATAGAACAATATGATAATTTCAATTTTTTGAAAAAAATCCCTCATTTGCATATTTATGGTAATTTATGCAAATAACGTCATAAAATCACATTTTTACCCATAAATCCTATATTATTCATATTTAAGCATTCTTTTTCACTACATATATTCATTAGACCATTTGAAACAATAATACGACAAAAAAAATTGGAAGAGCCAGCTTATTCCTTATGTTATCTCTTGTTTTGATAATTTCTTATGTATTTCATTGTTTTTTTAACCTATTTATGTTATTTTTTTTATTTTTTTTTCATTTCTTCCTACAATTCAACTATTTTGACTCCCAAAACAACCACCTAAACTTTAAACAAGACCCAATAACCAATGTTTGGTCTATTTTTAGGAAAAAATGACATTTCCATATGTTTTGTACACAAATCACAAAAATGAGCGATTTTCGGGCTGACATGCAAAGACAAAAGGTCACGTGACCAGGGAAAAAATGAATATTTATTTTTCGGGGGCTACTTTTCAAGCTTGCCTGGATAAAAATAACACTCTAAAAGTTATTTTGCATTGAACTCTATGCAAATTTACGGGGGCTCTTTTCTGATTTTCGGGGGCTCTTTTGGGCATTTCGGGGGCAAATTCGCCCTGAGCCCCCGTGTATTTTTTTCACTGCACGTGACCTTGTAACTATAGGTCCGATTTTTTTTTTTTTTTTTTTTAAAGATGCGCAAGACTCTAAAGAAAAAAGTCAGCGAGCGGCGAGGCGCCATCCATATGCGTTCTCGAACAATCAGAAAAATTGTGGAGGCCTTATTAGGGTTAAATGTGTTGAAGGATTAAATATTGAACGATAAATGGTTCCATACTTTATCACGTGCAATAAGCATGACATTTGTTTTTGAAATATTTATTTTTAAACGATTTTCATAATACCAATTATTAATATAATCAATACAAGTTTGTAATCTCCGTTCATATTCAGCCATTTGAACCAGAAAGATATACTTTGACCTCGTCAGCAAATATGTTAAAGCTTCCACTAGAACACTTTGAGCAATAACGTTTAAAAAAATTGAAGAAATATGGTCCTAAAACCTACAGTTAACTTTTGTTTAGATTGTATTCCATGACATCGACAAATTTGCCTTCTCTTTGAAAGATAACTTTACCAGTCATCAACAACACGGTGGAAGCATGTGACCGTTGAATGACGTTTAAAAAAAAAACCAGATTGATCGACAGCTATCATATTATTAACAATATAGAAAAATAATATTTATGAAAGTTAGTCTGAATAATCCTTTCCATAATTTGTGCGACATCAACATATATTGGTATAAAGTTGGAGCATACATCTTTTGAACCCCCACCATTATAAATTCGTGTTACTCACGAACATTTCCAGTCATCTATTACGATTCCAAATTTAATCGAATAATTGAACAATATGATTAGTGATTTTTAAATACATGATGCTCCAATTTTGAGCAATTTCGAACCAATATCTAAATTACTATCGAGACCAAAACTGTAAAATAGTTCCAAAACATCATTCTCCTGGAGAGTTCCCATTTTAAATTCAAAAACACATTTAGGATTTTTCCATTGAGGAGATATAGGCTCGAATGTGTCTGAAATTATATATCCAGCATCTGCCAAAAAAATGTCCGGAGATAGTTCATTATCCGCTGAGTTATCGTTTTTCATATTTCCAATAGCCATATTTATTTTTTCCATAGGTTTTTCTAATCATTTGTTATACTTTGTTTCAACCTCAGAAAAGTACTTTCTTTTAACTTCACAAATCACATTATTAACTGAACTTCTAACCTCATAATAATCATCTTTAAACTCTTCATTAGCATCAGCCTGGTCCTTTAAGTGTAGTCCCGTTGATACATGTAATCAAGAATATCATTATTCATCCAAGGACTATAATAACCCGAAATTGCTTTATCGGAGCAGGTTTATTACACATAATTATTTTTTAAATACCCATAAATCTTCTACAAACTGACTAGAATCATTATCTTCTAGTTTTTTAATATCACAATATGGTAAACCTATGTGATCGTTAATAAAGAGTGCAATTATACTCTGGCATTCCCTATCAATGGAAGCATTATTTGGAGCACATAATAATTTATATAGAACAGCGAAATGAAACTCATATTACCATTGCTTGTGATTGGCATTCTTCAATCGACGTTTGTTTGATGTTTCATTTTTGTTCTTCTCGTTTATGCTTTCAGTTTTGGTTTAAAACATAGAAGGCCCAAATGAAGGTCCAACTAAATTGATATTACCCCAATGCATATTGGAACCGGATGGACCATATATTAGGCCTATGACAATGAAAGAACTCGGTATCAAATGTGTTAAACATGTTCTCATGATACATTCCCCCCTCTAGGGCAACCTGATGAATGACTGTGTGGCCATGTCCTGTTGTGGATTCTGCGCTACATGCCAGCTTGCTCGTGAAGTACAGATGATCAAGAGCGGGCGTGCCATCCCATAAATGACCATTGTGACGTCAAAATCACTTCATGAGCAGTAGTTGATTCGAATTAACTGGAGGTTATTCAGTGATAAATATAACATTTCCTTTGTTTGGTTTAAATCACACAATCCAAATTCTCTTTGAAAATCTTAATTAAATGAATATAAAAAATGTAAAAAAAATAAGACGGGGCACAGATTAATTAAGGCAAAATCTCCGCGCTTGAATTAAACTTTACAAGATATCGAATCATGATTGCACATTGAATATAACAGAAGATAATCATTGCGTATGATAAGATTATGAATGATGTATTCTTGCTATATATAGTCACGCAAAATCGTGTTGTGAATCACTTTATAAAAGCGATTATGTCCTTCACAATTCCCAGCCCATATCTTTCGTCTGCTCAAGGCCTTGTTGTATTGATACAATCATTGGAATGCTGGACGTTTTTAAACCTAGTCATCCATGTATCATGTCGTCGCACAGTGTGGCACTCTTTTGTTTAAAAAAAGGGCAAAGTACATAAATGTTTTTACTCGTCAGTTTTGTAGTGAATCCTATTGGATTTTACATAAGTGTAGCGTTTAGAAAAAAGAGGCTTCATTTTTAGATACTTCAAATTGATTTTTAGAAAGGAAATTGGGATATCAGATACAAAGATGCTAACAATAGTTCAAACTAATTTTCGTGAAGTATCTGATTAATACTGGAATTCTTGTTATACGATGTAAGAATATACTTTTTGTATTTAATCTTAAAATCAAAGCGATGCAACTAAGTGCTTGTTTCTTTCAAGAGCTTTCAATTTATGTTACTTAGTATTAAGTATACTGTTACAAGCGTAGTGTATGGGTGACTGTGTACAAAGTATGTACATTAGAGAGAAATTCAATATCTTTAGATTTACATCTTCAATCGAGAGCCGGAAAAAGATTCTAGCTCTTATCCAAGTAATTCTATAGACATGGGTTACCCCCAAATGTTATATGGGGAGATGATTATGATGATCACGTAGCTTGGTAATCCACTTTAAACTGAAGAGATTTATTTAGAATTTTATTTTGTATGGGTAGAGTGGTTTGTGTATTTGTTTATTTTGTTAAAGGTATACTGAGTAAGAGATCTACTATTCACTTCATGTACTTCAAAATAGTTACTATTCAAGAGGCCCGCTCATTTGCAAAAGTGGTGTATATGCCATTTTCTTAATGTAACCGAATTTGTGAATATGTATTTGTGAAGCATGTCGGTACGAACTATTTCATCCACCTGTTACGAATATATGTATATCAATGGTAAGAATTCATATTGCATGTATGGATTGTCCTAACTAGAAATATATGCAATATGATTCTAACTATCGAAATACAATTATTCGTAACAGGAGAAGGAAATAAATCGTAATGAGGCACTTAAGTATAATGTGGTTACATTACGGAAATGACATATTGGCAAAACAGTTTTGGAATGCTTTGGAATGTCCTTTCTAACATATACATGTAGAATGTACTACAATTGATTTTGAGTGGGTTTTTTCCTTGCACTATCACATAAAGCTGAAGTTAGTTCATGGACGTATATATTTTATAATACATTTCTGAAATATGATATAGAGAGGCTTCTTTTTATTTAGATTATAATAAAATACTAAAAATAGCCGGCATATTGGCATCATATCTCCTTCTGTACAATAATATGCGAGTAAGCTTTTAAATATAGTTTTAAATTGTTCGCTGTGGAAGAGAGAATGGAATGGAAGAGAATGAAATATGAGTATTTATTACGGAATGTACAGACAAAGCGGAACGTTTAAAGCTAATCTTGAGCTCTGGTATGGGAATCGTATTTGAGAAGAAATTGCTATGATTTATACTTGATTGTTTATCCTGCAGTTGATTGGTGGTTGTTTGAACCAGTGAAATAAAAACAAAGCAAAACAACTTACTGGCCATCATCTTCGATAATATGGCTGAAAACAATTTATTTCCTATATTTACCAGAACTCAAGTTTATCTTTAAAAAAGAGAGAAGGAAAAGGAGAAGAATGGAAGAGTATAGATACAGTAGACCAGTTCACTAACATATTCAAATGTCATGCATATTCATGACAACCTGAAAGCTTGCCCGAGGCTTTCTCGACATGGCAACAATTAATGTACACAGACTGGATATCCAAGTATTACAGTTCAATCATTAATAACAGGTTAATGGAATAAATCGTGACTGGGTAAGTAAACCTGTCTATAAAAAAAAGTGACGTTTAATGGACACAATTTTCATGTTCATTCCCAAACAGACATTAAACACTAATATCTCCATATTCACTTTAGTTTTTAACCCTTCCTTATGCAATATCAAACATAAAAATATAGGACATAAAGAATTTCATATTGATATCTCTTGGTCTATCTAAAACTCAAGAAAATGTTAAATGGGCAAAAATCCATCAAAATTGTTCCATTCAAACTTTCATGATTTTGTCATGATTGGCGGGCGGGAAATGATTTTAAACATACACAATAAAAAACAGTTGATAAAATTAAACCACTTTTTTTCATGAAATTCTTCATTCAATCACGTCTATAAAACACAAACAATTCAATTCAATTTAAATGGAATCAACATACAATTGTTACATTGTGGGTACGAGGCTTTTTATTAATTCAACCGATATTACATCATTTTAGGGGAACTAGAGGGGGCCCCGGGAGCCCTAAAGCTGTTCATTGTGGCCCAATTGTGGCCCAATACGAAATTAATGAGCATTTAGAGTTTAGACCAAGTACAGGGCCCCTATGGTCTTTTGTATGTCTTGATTTATACCATGTTGTATTGTATTACGTTCATAGTGGGTTTTATACATCAAAATCATTTTCGGCCAAAATATTTCTTCTGAAATGTATTTTTAACAAACTTTAAAAAAAAAACTAGTGGGCCCCTAAAAAATTTTAATTTGGGAACGATGAGCCCTGATAGTCAAATACCAGTCGGTGGCTACGTTTTTAGCATTTCATTTTACTTAGGATTAACCCGCATTAAAATGAGGTGAACACCATTTCCCTGTTGGAGCCGTCTGTCACTATATGAACATGACAGACAATGAAAGCGGATAAAATATACAGTTCCTCAGGTAGACAAAGGGACATCCCTTCATTGCTATTATGTAAAAATGTGTAGAACAGGTGTCACATGCATATTCACCTGTTCTACACATTTTTACATAAGAGCAGTGAAGGGATGTTCCTTTGTCTACCTGAGGAACTGTATATTTTGTCCGCTTTTATTGTCTGTCATGTTCATAGTGTGTGTACTGTCCTGCAATGAAGTGAAAATCTATTATGATAAAAGCTTTGAGCTAGCTAGCTCACCGTGTGAGCATTTGTGATTGAAAGCCCACGTTAGCTATGGTGAACATCTGATCCATCGCGAAAATGTTTTAATAACTGTTTATCAAAACGAAACTCTATCATGCTTCATACAGCAAGTATATAACAGAAAGAAATATTACCGCTTTCATAAATCGCACAAAGGAAAGTCAAGCTTTTACGCTTTAGGCCAGACGTATCTAAAAACATCAACACAATACACGTACCACGCTAGATCACTCACTCCCACGCTCGTTATCTGTATCTCTCTCTCTCTCTCTCTCTCTCTCTCTCCCTTTCTCTCTCTCTCTCTCTCTTTCTCTCTCTCTCTCCTTTTCTCTCTCTCTTCTCTCTCTATACTAAATTCGTTCGTTCCATTCTCTATCCGCAAATACAATCAAAAGGCTACCTGAATTTTACGTTCTTCTTTATTTCTGTGTTGTTTCTATGTTGTAACCTTTTCGGTGGGCCATCCCGCTCACCCGAACACTTAAAATAATTCACTTATTTTCTTTATAATAACGTAACAAAACTACTGTATATTCTAAAAGGTTTCTATGTCATGGTATATGATATAGATTATGTATGTAAAGTTATTTTGATTCTTTGTATGTTTGTAAAATGTGACCAAAACAAATTTCCAATATATTGGACAATAAATTGAAATAGAAATATTCCTGTTGCGATCCTCATATTCATTCTCCTACATGTCTAGAGTTTGATCTGCTCAGTTTCAAGTTACGATAACAGACTGATTCATGTAGGCATGCTATTTCAATAACTATTTCTCATGCTACTATTACTGCTGCTGTTACTCTTACTATCATATTCCCACTACTACTACTCAGGGGCGGCGATCCTGTGGGGACGGGGGACACGTCCGCCCTAAATTTTGTTAGGGAAGGGGGGGGGGGGATCGTCCCCCCTCAAAATTCGAAAAAGTGCACACACAAAATTTATAGCAAATACTGACTAAAGACTGCAACATACTTTTAGGCTCTGGAGGGCCAACGTTTAGACAAATACAAATGCAAACAGATCTTCTCATCTGGGAGCTACGCTCCTTCGTATAATATCCTTCAAAATATACAAGTAAATACCGAAAAAAGTGAAGTGTGAAAAAAGTATATTGCTTGTTTTTATACAATAGTTTTGCTAAGGACTGTAATTTTTTAATACAACAAAACTTCAAAAACCTGTGAGGGGGCAGTCACTTCCGTCACCTTCACCCCTCTCATTCATTATTGCTCCCTTCCGCCTGCGTACTGATGGGGGGGGGGGGGGGGCAGTTCCCCCCAAATGAAATTCAAACGTGGTTTATTTCTAATTCGATGCCAGTGATTTGAAAGTGTTGCTGAAATGGCATGGTTTTTCCATGAGCTTTCGGGGGCTCTGCCCCCTAGACCCCACCAAGGGCCCTAAGGGGAGCCCCTGGTTGCTCATCTGACCGTAATTAAATGCCAAAAACGCCTGAGCTTCCGGGGGCTCTGGCCGATGGATGCTCATCTGATCGTAATTTAATGCCTAAAACCCCTGAGCTTCTAGGGGCTCCGCCCCCTTGATCCCATTTAGTGACCTGCATGCCAGTGTCACAAAAAAGGTATCAAAATATGCTCATCTGACCGTAAATAAAATGCCTAGAACCCCTGAGCTTCATGGGGCTTTGCCCTAGGACCCCACGCCAATTTACGCTCCACTTTGCTTTGCTCTACCTGATCGTAAATACTTTTGCCCCCCCCCTCCCCACTTCGAAAACGTTCCCAGGACCTGCGTAGCATGTAAGAGTGGTGATGAGGATTTTTTCTGCCCCCCCCCAAAAAAAAAAAAAAATCGTCCCCCCCCCCTCCCCCTCGGTCATGAAAAGAAATCGCCGCCCCTGCTACTACTGTGTACACTACTGCTACTACTACTACTACTACTACTACTACTACTACTACTACTACTACTACTACTACTACTACTACTACTACTACTTTTACTGCTACAACTACTACAAATACTACTACTACTAATACTGCTACTACTCCTACTACTTCTTCTAAAAATACTACCAATCCCACTATACTACTGCTACTACATGTACTAGCACGAGGGCTACAACTGGGAAATAACAAATTGACAATGAGTTTTCAAAATAAATGTTTAAAGGCCTTGAAGCAAAATTGGCATGGGGTTAGAAATAAACAAAGTGCAATAATGAAGTTAATAGAAGGAGGACTTGAAAGAGTAAGGGAGAGAGAGAGGGGATGAGAGAGGGGGTATATAGAGAGGGGGTATACGGAGAGAGGGGGTAGAGAGAGAGAGAGGAAGAGAGAGTGAGAGGATGAGAGACAGATGGGTATACGGAGAGAGGGGGTAGAGAGAGAGAGGGAGAGAGAGTGAGAGGATGAGAGACAGATGGGTATACGGAGAGAGGGGGTAGAGAGAGAGTGAGAGGATGAGAGACAGATGGGTATACGGAGAGAGGGGGTAGAGAGAGAGTGAGAGGATGAGAGACAGATGGGTATACGGAGAGAGGGGGTAGAGAGAGAGTGAGAGGATGAGAGACAGATGGGTATACGGAGAGAGGGGGTAGAGAGAGAGTGAGAGGATGAGAGACAGATGGGTATACGGAGAGAGGGGGTAGAGAGAGAGTGAGAGGATGAGAGACAGATGGGTATACGGAGAGAGGGGGTAGAGAGAGAGTGAGAGGATGAGAGACAGATGGGTATACGGAGAGAGGGGGTAGAGAGAGAGTGAGAGGATGAGAGACAGATGGGTATACGGAGAGAGGGGGTAGAGAGAGAGTGAGAGGATGAGAGACAGATGGGTATACGGAGAGAGGGGGTAGAGAGAGGAAGAGAGAGAGTGAGAGGATGAGAGACAGATGGGTATACGGAGAGAGGGGGTAGAGAGAGGAAGAGAGAGAGTGAGAGGATGAGAGACAGATGGGTATACGGAGAGAGGGGGTAGAGAGAGGAAGAGAGAGAGTGAGAGGATGAGAGACAGATGGGTATACGGAGAGAGGGGGTAGAGAGAGGAAGAGAGAGAGTGAGAGGATGAGAGACAGATGGGTATACGGAGAGAGGGGGTAGAGAGAGAGTGAGAGGATGAGAGACAGATGGGTATACGGAGAGAGTGAGAGAGAGAGTGAGAGGATGAGAGACAGATGGGTATACGGAGAGAGGGGGTAGAGAGAGAGTGAGAGGATGAGAGACAGAGGGGTATATAGAGATGGGTATACGGAGAGAGGGGGTAGAGAGAGAGTGAGAGAGAGAGTGAGAGGATGAGAGACAGATGGGTATATAGAGATGGGTATACGGAGAGAGGGGGTAGAGAGAGAGTGAGAGAGAGAGTGAGAGGATGAGAGACAGATGGGTATACGGAGAGAGGGGGTAGAGAGAGAGAGGAAGAGAGAGAGTGAGAGGATGAGAGACAGAGGGGTATATAGAGATGGGTATACGGAGAGAGGGGGTAGAGAGAGAGTGAGAGAGAGAGTGAGAGGATGAGAGACAGATGGGTATACGGAGAGAGGGGGTAGAGAGAGAGTGAGAGGATGAGAGACAGATGGGTATACGGAGAGAGGGGGTAGAGAGAGAGTGAGAGGATGAGAGACAGATGGGTATACGGAGAGAGGGGGTAGAGAGAGAGTGAGAGGATGAGAGACAGATGGGTATACGGAGAGAGGGGGTAGAGAGAGAGTGAGAGGATGAGAGACAGATGGGTATACGGAGAGAGGGGGTAGAGAGAGGAAGAGAGAGAGTGAGAGGATGAGAGACAGATGGGTATACGGAGAGAGGGGGTAGAGAGAGGAAGAGAGAGAGTGAGAGGATGAGAGACAGATGGGTATACGGAGAGAGGGGGTAGAGAGAGAGTGAGAGAGAGAGTGAGAGGATGAGAGACAGATGGGTATACGGAGAGAGGGGGTAGAGAGAGAGTGAGAGGATGAGAGACAGAGGGGTATATAGAGAGGGGTATACGGAGAGAGGGGGTAGAGAGAGAGAGGAAGAGAGAGAGTGAGAGGATGAGAGACAGAGGGGTATATAGAGATGGGTATACGGAGAGAGGGGGTAGAGAGAGAGTGAGAGAGAGAGTGAGAGGATGAGAGACAGATGGGTATACGGAGAGAGGGGGTAGAGAGAGAGTGAGAGGATGAGAGACAGATGGGTATACGGAGAGAGGGGGTAGAGAGAGAGTGAGAGGATGAGAGACAGATGGGTATACGGAGAGAGGGGGTAGAGAGAGAGTGAGAGGATGAGAGACAGATGGGTATACGGAGAGAGGGGGTAGAGAGAGAGTGAGAGGATGAGAGACAGATGGGTATACGGAGAGAGGGGGTAGAGAGAGAGTGAGAGGATGAGAGACAGATGGGTATACGGAGAGAGGGGGTAGAGAGAGAGTGAGAGGATGAGAGACAGATGGGTATACGGAGAGAGGGGGTAGAGAGAGAGTGAGAGGATGAGAGACAGAGGGGTATATAGAGAGGGGTATACGGAGAGAGGGGGTAGAGAGAGAGAGGAAGAGAGAGAGTGAGAGGATGAGAGACAGAGGGGTATATAGAGATGGGTATACGGAGAGAGGGGGTAGAGAGAGAGTGAGAGAGAGAGTGAGAGGATGAGAGACAGATGGGTATACGGAGAGAGGGGGTAGAGAGAGAGTGAGAGGATGAGAGACAGATGGGTATACGGAGAGAGGGGGTAGAGAGAGGAAGAGAGAGAGTGAGAGGATGAGAGACAGATGGGTATACGGAGAGAGGGGGTAGAGAGAGAGTGAGAGGATGAGAGACAGATGGGTATACGGAGAGAGGGGGTAGAGAGAGAGTGAGAGAGAGAGTGAGAGGATGAGAGACAGATGGGTATACGGAGAGAGGGGGTAGAGAGAGAGTGAGAGGATGAGAGACAGATGGGTATACGGAGAGAGGGGGTAGAGAGAGGTAGAGAGAGAGTGAGAGGATGAGAGACAGATGGGTATACGGAGAGAGGGGGTAGAGAGAGGAAGAGAGAGAGTGAGAGGATGAGAGACAGATGGGTATACGGAGAGAGGGGGTAGAGAGAGAGTGAGAGGATGAGAGACAGATGGGTATACGGAGAGAGAGTGAGAGAGAGAGTGAGAGGATGAGAGACAGATGGGTATACGGAGAGAGGGGGTAGAGAGAGAGTGAGAGGATGAGAGACAGATGGGTATACGGAGAGAGGGGGTAGAGAGAGAGTGAGAGAGAGAGTGAGAGGATGAGAGACAGATGGGTATACGGAGAGAGGGGGTAGAGAGAGAGTGAGAGGATGAGAGACAGATGGGTATACGGAGAGAGGGGGTAGAGAGAGAGTGAGAGGATGAGAGACAGATGGGTATACGGAGAGAGAGTGAGAGAGAGAGTGAGAGGATGAGAGACAGATGGGTATACGGAGAGAGGGGGTAGAGAGAGAGTGAGAGGATGAGAGACAGATGGGTATACGGAGAGAGGGGGTAGAGAGAGAGTGAGAGGATGAGAGACAGATGGGTATACGGAGAGAGGGGGTAGAGAGAGAGTGAGAGGATGAGAGACAGATGGGTATACGGAGAGAGGGGGTAGAGAGAGGAAGAGAGAGAGTGAGAGGATGAGAGACAGATGGGTATACGGAGAGAGGGGGTAGAGAGAGAGTGAGAGAGAGAGTGAGAGGATGAGAGACAGATGGGTATACGGAGAGAGGGGGTAGAGAGAGAGTGAGAGGATGAGAGACAGATGGGTATACGGAGAGAGGGGGTAGAGAGAGAGTGAGAGGATGAGAGACAGATGGGTATACGGAGAGAGGGGGTAGAGAGAGGAAGAGAGAGAGTGAGAGGATGAGAGACAGATGGGTATACGGAGAGAGGGGGTAGAGAGAGAGAGGGAGAGAGAGTGAGAGGATGAGAGACAGATGGGTATACGGAGAGAGGGGGTAGAGAGAGAGTGAGAGGATGAGAGACAGATGGGTATACGGAGAGAGGGGGTAGAGAGAGAGTGAGAGGATGAGAGACAGAGGGGTATATAGAGATGGGTATACGGAGAGAGGGGGTAGAGAGAGAGAGGAAGAGAGAGAGTGAGAGGATGAGAGACAGATGGGTATACGGAGATAATTATACGGAGAGAGGGGGTAGAGAGAGAGAGGAAGAGAGAGAGTGAGAGGGGAATAGAGAGAGGGGGAGAAATGGAGGGGTAGAGAGAGGGGGAAGAGAAAGACAGAGAGGGTGAGATAGAGAGGGGATAGAGAGAGAGAGAGAGGATGAGAGACAGAGGAAGAGAGGGGATGAGAGGGGGTATCAGAGAGAGGGGGTAGATAGAGAGGGAGAGGGGAATAGAGAGAGGGGGAGAAATGGAGGGGTAGAGAGAGGGGGAAGAGAAAGACAGAGAGGGTGAGATAGAGAGGGGATAGAGAGAGAGAGAGAGGATGAGAGACAGAGGAAGAGAGGGGATGAGAGGGGGTATCAGAGAGAGAGAGGAAGAGAGAGAGTGAGAGGGGAATAGAGAGAGGGGGAGAAATGGAGGGGTAGAGAGAGGGGGAAGAGAAAGACAGAGAGGGTGAGATAGAGAGGGGATAGAGAGAGAGAGAGAGGATGAGAGACAGAGGAAGAGAGGGGATGAGAGGGGGTATCAGAGAGAGGGGGTAGATAGAGAGGGAGAGGGGAATAGAGAGAGGGGGAGAAATGGAGGGGTAGAGAGAGGGGGAAGAGAAAGACAGAGAGGGTGAGATAGAGAGGGGATAGAGAAAGAGAGAGAGGATGAGAGACAGAGGAAGAGAGGGGATGAGAGGGGGTATCAGAGAGAGGGGGTAGATAGAGAGGGATAGGGGAATAGAGAGAGGGGGAGAAATGGAGGGGTAGAGAGAGGGGGAAGAGAAAGACAGAGAGGGTGAGATAGAGAGGGGATAGAGAAAGAGAGAGAGGATGAGAGACAGAGGAAGAGAGGGGATGAGAGGGGGTATCAGAGAGAGGGGGTAGATAGAGAGGGAGAGGGGAATAGAGAGAGGGGGAGAAATGGAGGGGTAGAGAGAGGGGGAAGAGAAAGACAGAGAGGGTGAGATAGAGAGGGGATAGAGAGAGAGAGAGAGGATGAGAGACAGAGGAAGAGAGGGGATGAGAGGGGGTATCAGAGAGAGGGGGTAGATAGAGAGGGAGAGGGGAATAGAGAGAGGGGGAGAAATGGAGGGGTAGAGAGAGGGGGAAGAGAAAGACAGAGAGGGTGAGATAGAGAGGGGATAGAGAGAGAGAGAGAGGATGAGAGACAGAGGAAGAGAGGGGATGAGAGGGGGTATCAGAGAGAGGGGGTAGATAGAGAGGGAGAGGGGAATAGAGAGAGGGGGAGAAATGGAGGGGTAGAGAGAGGGGGAAGAGAAAGACAGAGAGGGTGAGATAGAGAGGGGATAGAGAGAGAGAGAGAGGATGAGAGACAGAGGAAGAGAGGGGATGAGAGGGGGTATCAGAGAGAGGGGGTAGATAGAGAGGGAGAGGGGAATAGAGAGAGGGGGAGAAATGGAGGGGTAGAGAGAGGGGAAGAGAAAGACAGAGAGGGTGAGATAGAGAGGGGATAGAGAGAGAGAGAGAGGATGAGAGACAGAGGAAGAGAGGGGATGAGAGGGGGTATCAGAGAGAGGGGGTAGATAGAGAGGGAGAGGGGAATAGAGAGAGGGGGAGAAATGGAGGGGTAGAGAGAGGGGGAAGAGAAAGACAGAGAGGGTGAGATAGAGAGGGGATAGAGAGAGAGAGAGAGGATGAGAGACAGAGGAAGAGAGGGGATGAGAGGGGGTATCAGAGAGAGGGGGTAGATAGAGAGGGAGAGAGGAATAGAGAGAGGGGGAGAAATGGAGGGGTAGATAGAGGGGGAAGAGAAAGACAGAGAGTGTGAGTTAGAGAGGGGATAGAGAGAGAGAGAGAGAGGATGAGAGACAGAGGAAGAGAGGGGATGAGAGGGGGTATCAGAGAGAGGGGGTAGATAGAGAGGGATAGGGGAATAGAGAGAGGGGGAGAAATGGAGGGGTAGAGAGAGGGGGAAGAGAAAGACAGAGAGGGTGAGATAGAGAGGGGATAGAGAGAGAGAGAGAGGATGAGAGACAGAGGAAGAGAGGGGATGAGAGGGGGTATCAGAGAGAGGGGTAGATAGAGAGGGAGAGGGGAATAGAGAGAGGGGGAGAAATGGAGGGGTAGAGAGAGGGGGAAGAGAAAGACAGAGAGGGTGAGATAGAGAGGGGAGGGGATACAGAAGGAGAGAGAGAGATAGAGAGGGGGCGGGTAAGAGAGGGGCCTATGGTGAGAGAGGAGGAGAGAGAGAGAGAGAGAGAGAGAGAGAGAGAGATAGGGCGTATATAAAGACATTGCCTGGCACCAAATATGATGTACACAATATATATAGCGGTTTGTATTGTTCTCTCTCTCTCTCTTCATCAGAAATATATTAGAAGGCATCGAACATATGGACTTTGGACATTCAATTGTCTGCAACTTTTCCCTGGGAGTGTATTTCATCTTTACATTTGAAGGGAACAATACAATTATTTGCTATCCAATTCTAAAAGAAACCACCCCCTTCCTTTATTTTCGGGAAATACACGTTGAATACGCATACGCTCGCTTCTACTCAATGCAAGTCTGCGAAACCACTATGGTAGCACGGCGGGCGTCAACACAAATTTAAAAAAAGCTGAATAGATTTGTTTACTAACATATTCAAATGTATGGATTTTTCTTTCCTGTGGACCTAGCGGCGAGGTATTCAATTAACCCGTTATTATTGAATGAACTACAATATACTTGGAACCAGTCTGCACACATTACTAGTTATGTCGGGCAGGCCTTGGACAAGCTATTAGGTTGTCAAGAACAACATCTTTTTAAAGTATGCATACATGAATAATAATAATAATAATAATAAACCGGTCTATTAAAAACAGATGATTAAATAGTGAGAAAACTCTTCGTTTTAATTATATTAAAGTTTAGTTTCCTGCCATACAATATTACAAAGTTATGCTTCAATGAGTGGCACTGTCTCGGCACTGTCTGGACCAAATATAATCTAAATAGGCCAATTTCGTAATGTAACATAATGTATACATGTTATTGTGAAGAGCCTCAAACATTTTATTTCATTCATCTGATAATGTTCTCAGACCTGCTAATTAGCTCCACCCTAAAAAATGCTCCAGATCCTACTCATCTTGTGACATCATCTGCCAATCATTCGTAAGCTAACAGAGTCCAGAGACAGTGGTATGTAACTTCCCCCAGCTCAGCATATGCTCACATAATAGTGAACATTTATAATGCGCCATGTCTGTCAAAAATGACACTCCTGGCACAGTTGTGTGGAAGTTGTATAATAATATTGTGGGCAAGTAATTCAAGAATTCATACAATACCTCCACATTACCTTTCTTTTCCTGGTAATGCTACAGCACGTCTGACATAGCAACTCCTGTGTTTGTATTGTATGGTCTATTGTGAACAGGTGGTCAGCTCTGGTGAAGCTATGTATCACTGTCTCTTGTTTAATAGGTCACTAATGATTGACAGATGATGTCACAAGATTATTGAGATCTGGAGCTTTTTTTTAGGGTGGGACAAAATTATTTAAAAAAATTATTTAAAAATCTATGAAATACATTTAGATGTTTGAATAACAAAATATGAGTTGTATGCAGCCCTGCACATCAACAGGAATCAACTTATATTTGGATGTCACCCCACCTTTAAGTAGAAATTTGGTCACATTACGAAAATGGGCTATATTGCACTCGCTTCATTTTCTCACGAGACTTATGACTTGTTTAAACAAAATAGGGGATAGACTTCAGAGGACAGAGAGAGAGAGAGAGAGAGAGAGGGGGAGGGGGGGGGGGGGGGGGGGAGAGGGGGGTGGTAATTATAGCCAGAAAATGCACACATGTGTGTAATATGTCTACGTGTTATTCACATAGTTATAGCATATACATGTATAGAGAAATAAATTAATTTTCACTCATATTGTTATAATTCTATAATGTGTATCATTTTATCATGTATATACTTTGACAAATATTGTACAATTCAGCCCTCGGGCTGGGATGCATATTTCTGAATAAATAAACAATTATCATTTACGTCATACTTGTTGTCATAAATCAAAGTGAAATGGTTTTGTTATCCTTGAATGGCTAGCACTCAATCAGTGATTATTTGTTTAGCTTTGTTGATGCCCTACCAAGAATGGTTTAGAAAGTTCAGCAATTTAAAAGTCAGAACTTCAAATAAAGCAGAATTTAAAGAGGGCAGACAAGTTAAAAAGAGACCATTGCTTCCCTTTTTAATCAACAATAGAATATTTGTTTGAAAATGAGTAGGTCTATGTCGACAAGACACAACTTCCGATAATCAAATACATGTACAGGCAAAGGCTTGGAAAACAGCAACTAATAAATTTAGTGCCCTAACGGTTCGTTGCGTAGCCGTGTGCACAAAAGGCACGATAACAAGTTTCCAGTCTTCCTTCTATCGACAAATAGTTTCAAAATATAATGCTGTGGAGAAATATATTTCATCTGTTTGTCATGTTCTTTACATGACTAATCATGCATTGATTTTGAAGATAATTTACCCACAGCATGATTCTACAATATATCTAAATCGACACAAAGTTAACTTAAAAACTATTTCCCTATGCCTTTTGTACACACTGCCTCACCGTTTTGTACAGTCGGTTTTCAAAAGTTGTTTCTGGCTGTATGTAAAGTGTGATGATGCCAACGTCTCTTTGTTTAAGCTATTTGACTTATTTTTATATCATTATAAGTCGACATTTGTACAGGCCGATTATTTTCATGGCCTTTTTTTATTCCATATATAGAACAGGTAGATATTGTTTAAAAAATCAACGATCTTCACCTCTTTGGATTCCCAACTAACCCCCCCCCCCCCCCCCCCCCCCCCCACTCCGTGAACGGAGGGATACCATGCGTGTTACCAAAATGTCCGGTAAATGGGGTAATTTTCACGCACCAAATTCCGGCTCGAAGTACACAAAAATCTGGCCCGTATTGACTTTACACACCGGACTTAGGGGGTGTTTTCAAAAGGAGGGAACATGCATATGCGTACCCTAAGTAACACTAATGAGTGGGGGGGGGGGCAACTACCCAACCTGCTTTTATTTGTATGTTAGTAGTGTTTGGGAGCCTCTATTGTTTCTCTTCAATAAATAATACAAGCACAAAGACTTTCAAAAAAGTATTTTCAAGGATACTTTAATTACCCTCTTGGATTATGTAAAATGTCATTATCATAGATGTTCAATATATACTTGAATTTTCCTATAATCTTCAACTTTCTATATATACAGACATGTTTTCATCATATTTAACATGGTAGTATTTTACAAATCATATTACAAGAAAAACAGGAGACATCTTCTCTAACAACATTTGCGGCAGGCTATAATATCTCATAAAAATACAAAGCATATAAAGCTGAAGTTGCCATTTAGGATTCATGTTCAAGAAAGGGTTTCAAATTAAATTTGAAACTGACCATACTGACCACCCAAATTTCTCACCGTCCTCAAAAATCATTTAACATTGTATGACACTCTCAATACCTAGAACAAAACCATAATGAGCACATTATTAACGGAAATTAATCTCCTTATACATATACAGTCAAACCTGCTTTAGCGACCATCTGTATAGAAAGACCACCTGTCTATAAAGACCACATTTCCCCCCTTCAACATGGTATCTCAATAAAAACCTGTAATAAAAACCTGTACTAAAGGAACCTGTACAGAAAGACCACTTTTCATGTGTCCTTTGAGCAGTCTTTATACAGTGAAAACTGTATATAAAGACCGCTCAAGGGAGACGAGAAAAAGTGGTCTTTATATACAAGTTTCACTGTACATTCAATTTTTGTCATTACAACAGCTTTCTCAACGGAAAAGAAATGACTAGTGTACCCATACAGATCATGCCACCCCCAAAAATACACCCGTCCCGTCCAATCAGCGTACATTCAACAGGGTGTAGATTTGTGGGCGGGTTTAATCTCCCAGAAGATTTCGGAGAGATAGGCAAATTTGAATGGACTGTTTGCGAGGGTGAGAATAAAAGGCAAGGGCTGTCTCCATTGTAGCGTTGAGGGTGTGTTAATTTGTCAGCTAATTGGGCGCATGACACGGCAACAGTCCAGGCAGTGGACTAGTGCACCTGCTGCAGTCTGCTACTGCGCTTCTGCAGAGACAGACTGGTTATATTCTGTACTTCCATGGTCACCTGGAGAAACACGCTTTTAGTTGAGGATCTTTTGAAACCAGGGCCCTGTTTCATGAATCTTGTTATCAATAACAAATTGCAATAACTGTTATAAGCTACTGAAATGGTTGCATTTGATTGGCTGAGAAGCAAATTTGTTACAGAAATGTGATGCTTGTTACTGAACACAAGCTTTGTGAAACAGGGTACCAGGCATCCTTTGCATCAGCTGTGTAGATGAGACCCAAGCTTGAATCACCACAAAACGGTAGTTCAATTTGCATGAGAGTGAACCTCATTAAAATTCTGGTTATAATACATGTACTATTTTAAAAACTCTGACTGTTCATTGATCCAAAGGTTCATTATCTAAGAAGTTCATAACTCTGAAAATGAAATTGGGTTCATAATTCTATAACTGAAATAGGGTTTAAATTTCAGGTTCATATTTCCGACAAGAAAATAGGCTTCCTACGTGTAACAACAAAGGTTCAAAATAAATTGCAACCCTTGTATCACTTTTAGAATATTGAACCTTCAGAAAAATGAACCTTCAGAATATTCAGACCTCATAATAATGCAACTAATGTTCAAAATGAAATTCCATTCTTGGAGTCAGGAATCCAATGGTATAGGGATCATGTATTGTGTTTCAGAAATAAAAATACTAGCAAACCCAACATTAAGAACAATGAGTGTACATGATAGAGTGAATAAACAAACAATAGATAGGGTCTTGTATCACCTCTGAATCAGGGCCGGTATTCAATTCAATACTAATTCAGAAATGGGAGTATTTAACATTCTTAGCCAACTGTGGTATGGTATTCAGTTGATGCTTCTGGCTAAATATTTTACCCCAAATGGAAGTAAACCGTTGTGGGTCAAAGAGATGCCAATCTGTGTTTGATTTATCACAACTTCAAAAATGTATAACTTTCTTATTTTTCATTGGCCTTTGCTCAATGTTCACTGATTTGTTTCCCTCATTTTTCTGCTTCTATTAAAACCAACTTAATATCAGGGTGGACTTCCCCTTTAAAAGCCAGGAATCCATCAGTTTGGTGTCGATATGGAGATGTGACTCGGTATTAGTCTTGATATAATTGGACCAATGTTCTCCAAGTCAAATTTCAGACGCCTTTCTTCGTACCATTCTTCTTTTCCTCTTCATAGATGAACTTTCTTAGCATTGCACATATCCATGGTATTCTTTCATTCAGTCACTATCTTCATCCAACTCATCAAATTCCTACAAAGAGGGGGGAAAAAGAGAAAATCATGCAAATGTTCATGCAAAATAGTATACAAATAATGAATGGTTATGAGTTCAATAGTGCGAATATTTTCATGAGTTGAAAGATTAACATTCTCTTCAACGAGGCGTCAGTAGAATTAACGTTTATCTTTCAACAAATGAAAATATTTGCACTATTGAACGAATGAAAAACATTCATTATTTGTTTTATATAACATCGAAGAAGATCTAATGGAACGTTAATCAACAAATTATGCTTTACTCCTTATATTAAAGATAAATTCAAGTTGGAGTCGAGCCTTCTTGATTACATTCACATTGCCTTCGCGTCAGATACACGCAGTGATACGCGCACGGCAGAGAGGTACGCAGTCTGCATATAACCATAAATGCACGCCCGTGCAATAGAACTTCTATTGAATATCATGTGACCAACAATCCCCCAATCAAATGACAAGGATCCACGTAGGTGTTGTATTAAACGGTTTATACTAACATATTCAAATTTATGGATGTTCTTTCCTGGGGACCTAATGACGAGTTATTCCATTAACCTGTTATTGATGAATGAATGAATTGTAATCCTGTCTGCATAAAATATGTTTTGGTATGTCAGACAAGCTTTCAGGTTGTCAAGAACAATCTTTGTTAAAAAAGTATGTACAAGATTTGAATATGTTGGTAAACTGGTCTAATGAACATCAAATTTCTACAAATAGAAGGGAGAAAATCCTGTAAATTTTCTGCCAAAAATTGCAGATTGCGGATTCCTTTCTTTTTTTATTTTATACTTGACACCAGGGTTCCACATCAACCCTTTCTTAATTTTATTTTATTTAATTTTTTCATTGTATGGAATATAGATTTCAATTTCTAGGGTCTTAATGCATGATGAACCCTATATTACAACTTTACAATTTTGGGGTCCGAATTTTTTGGCGTCCATGAACACTTTTTGAGTTAATTTAGGCCTGTCATAATAATGGAAAGACTATTTCAGTTCAGTTCAATTCCAATACTCTTTTCCTAATTCATTTTCAACAAAAGCACAGTAGAGTTTAACATTTACATGTACATCAATCCAGCACAATGTAAGGTTCAAATGAAGGTTCAGTTCATTTCTTAACTTAAAATGAATAAGAGAACTATATGTAGATACGAGCCTAGCTGATGTGGTGTCGTATTCTACTTCCCTTACATAGTATATTTAATTTCATATTTTATTATTATGAATAGTAAATATAACAGTCAAGGGCTTACTAAGGTTAGTGTGCGGCGCAGCACAGCTTGGAGTGCTGGCCAAATTTGCCACCAATTTTTGGTATGGCGTCTTCAAGTGGGTTGTACGGGGGAAACAAATAAAAACATGTCCCTCTCTTGGGATTATTTTCCTGATTTCTGGCTATCAGAAACTCAAGGGAAGATTGAAAGCATCATAAAGAAAGATTTAAGTTTGAAAGCTGCAACAAAGTTGGAAAATTCTTCTCCCATACAATTTTGGAAGGTGAGTTTTCCCAGACTTCATATTTTCAAATAATTGCTAAATAAGTTTGACTATGCACGGCATTTGGTTTAAAAAAAATATCTCTCTCTCTCTCTTCCTCTTTTAGGGCTATTTCTCACAAGGATTTGCTTTTCTTTTGATCCTTTCCATACTTCCATACTGTATTTTTTATTATTGTATGGATGTTTCTATGATTATGGTTTAAAGGTAAAGACCAGTATTGGAAACGCCCCAATTTCAAAAAATGAAATGGAAGCTCTCATTACCAATCATGTGAAAGAATATGTTTTGACTAATACATGATGATAAAAAATTTGCCGGGAAACCGCCTACTAATTCATATATTTGGTAAATTTGTTTCTCTCATGGTCTATGAGAGATATAGGGTAGTCCCATATACATCTTTCTGTTTATAGTGCTTGTAACTTTACGAAGAATGGGCCAAATTTCTTATCATATTGATGATTCCAGAACCTTGCAGATGTTAGATGCTAGAAGCTAGATGATCAACCTTTTCTGATCGATTCCACAACGTTTCTTTCACAATGCAATCGCATGACCATAACTGGTCTTTATCTTTAATAAAATAACTTGAATCTTGAATTTTCACCCTATGACTTACCAAGCTTAAGCTCCTGGGTTCAATCATGATGCCATGCCTCTCTGACTCATCGTCTCCTGAGCCGAAGTCTAGTTTACTAGGTGTACATCTAGAGGTGCGTACCGATGAAGGGTGAGATGGAGAAGGGCGTGCTGGGGTACCAATCCAAGCAGAGCTGCGGACCAGGCTTACATTGGGACTACCACAAGGACTTCCATAGGGACTTACCCTACATAAAGAATAATTAGATCAATTTACATAATGCATTTAGATGGATGTGACAGATGTGATGGTTATTTTACCCGACTGCTAAGAAAGCATAAATGCTTGTAATTAAGTAAGCAACCAGATGGCCGACGGCTTTAGGTCCTCTCCGAGGGATCTGGTAGTGAGGATTAATGCCTTACCAAAGGGCACTAGCGCATCGTCTTGGTTTCGAACCCGGGTCACCGGATTACGAGACCATTGCTCTACTGACTGAGCTATCGCGCCTCAATCCACTACATAAATATACTCTACTGTGCTGTGATGAAAATGAAACTCCAAACTTTACTTTTTTACAGGCACACAATAAACAAAAACTATTAAAAAGCTCCTGAAAACAAATGTGTCTTCAACAAAACTCTCAAGACAAGGCGTTTAATAGATGAGGCGTTTTGTATGTCTAGTTTTAGGTTATTCCAAAGCTTTGGAGTGGTGCAACTGAAATCTCAATCTCCAAGAGTTACTTGTTTTTTGTGTGAGGTAGCTTTAGAAGCAGCTTGTCCTGTTTAATTTGCAAGTTACGTGCATATGGATTTGAATAGGGACACATGGCAATCAGGTTCTATTGCATCCATTTGAAACCAGCTGGGGTTCTGATCCGAGCAGAACCAAGCACCAGGCTTATGTTTGGACTCCTACATGGACTGCCACTGAGACTTATCCTACATAATAATTGAATTGAATTGAATTGAATTGAATTGATTTATTGATAATTGAGTCTTGTATAGCACTCGGGTGTCCAAGCACTCCTAGCGATCCATCATTATTTCCCTTGCTTTAGCAAGGTTGACATTACAGTGCTCAAATGTTTCCATTAACCAATTTCTGCCAGGTATCCATTTACCTCACAATTTGGTTTATGTCTTGCCAAAGGACATTAGTGTTGCCATAGGGGATGCAAACCCCACAGCCTTGTGGTTAACAGTCCAGAAACTTATTTACAAACCTTTTCATCGGTTCTAAACTACTAAGAGGCTAATGTTTGCATAGGTCTGCACATGGATGTATTCTACACAAGCAAGAGAAAGCATGTGGTCCTCAAGTTACAAACTCATGCAACATCAATTTTCTGGGAATGGATTATTCACAACTTGTGGTGTATGTTACAGGGAGATGTAATTGCTAAACTAGTAAATCTGGCCAATATTTTACATTTCAGGCAGATACATTTTATTTAGTCTAAAATCTTTTAAACTTGGGCAAGAATTGTATTTGAGGTAGATTCTTGACAGGGTTAGATTCTTCTCAAATACTGGCTTCATCAAGCTAGCTCTGGGATACATTCTTTTGATTTGGACTAGACTCTTGTTTGAACTGGGCTACATTCTTCTCATACATGTCAGAGTTAAATTCTTCTTTAATTTAGACTAGATACCTGTTTAGTTATAGCTAAATACTTGTAAGAGTTGGGCTACAATGCAGGCCTTTTAGATTTGGGCTGGATTTTTGTTTGATTTGGGCTAGATTTTGTTTGATGTTGGCTTACCTTGAAGGTGGTCTGTTGAGAATGATTGGTGAAGAGCTTCTAGGTGTAGGGCCACTTCGTTTCTTTAACAGTTTGGGTGTAGCTGGGGTCAATGCACTCTTACTACATGTATAAGAGATATAAAACACACAACACATATTCACTTTTAATATAGTCAGAGAAAACAATATGTATGTCTTGTGTGCAGGTTGTGTACAAGTGGTGGAAGTTGACCCTTGACCTAGATTATGCTAATAACTATAACTAACATAAACTACACAATAGCATGTTACTACTCATGGTATGACTTTATATACAAAGGAAAAATACCAACAGTTTTGCTTTAATACTAATAATAATTAAGAGGGAGGATTACAATATAAACTACATACATTGGGCTCTTGATTTAATGACTTGGTGTTTTCAAGAGAAACTCATAGGCCCGAATTCACAAAGCAAGGTTTGAGCTCAGACCAAGGTTTGAGCTCAAACCTCCTTTTGTTTCGCCAAACCTCCTTTTGTTATTTACAACCAGGTTTGTAAATAACAAAAGTGAATTTGGGCCATCACGTTCATTGGTAGAAATGTTGCACCCTGATCTCAGCTATATCGATATATACAAAGGAAAATGACTTACAGTTTGGCTTAATACATACACATCCTCGTGTGGGGAATAATAATTAAGAGGGAGAAATAAATTCTATACGCAGACTAAAATGAACACGATTATTGCAAAAGATATTCCTATATCATGAAATCAATTTGGAAGAGTTATGGTCTTTATGTGATCAGGTACAACAAAATGGTCTCAATTTATAGTAGTACAACATAGACAGATTCAAAAGCTTAATGTACCCTCTGGTGTGAAGTCAACCCTACCTGTTGTGAATAAGTCTTGAATGTTGAATAGAGCTGGTTTCTTCCTCACTAGAGAATGATAGGCTTCCCAATGGACAGCCCAACGAACTATGCGATATGTCACTCTCAAATATCTCATCTGAAATAAAAAGTCAATTTTGTTTTAAATTTCTGACCAATTGTCTGTAATAGGATGAATCAAAGTTCGCTTCTGTGATAAGGTTTTATTCATCAATGTTTAGGGCAGAGTTTATCACCCTTATTTTAGTCACGGCAACCTTTTAAGAAATAAAAAGTTAATTGCAGAATGTTCATGTTGTATTACTCTAAGACCAGTCAAGTGCTATTTAAACACGTATAGGCACAAGGTCTCTAAACAAATTGTTTGTGTTAGTATTTTATTTCAGTCTCTATTTTCAAACTCAATAAAAACACTAAAGAACAATTAGACAAAAACAAATTATGAGAAGAAAAAACAACTAAATAGCTTTATGGTATGTTGACCCCAAAATTAACAATACACAGATAATTATAACAGACAACTAATAAAATATGGAAACAAACGTGCAATATATAACATTTCACATTATGAATACAAACTTAAAAGATTGGATTTAGAAAGGCATTTCAAAGAATGTTCAACTGCCATCTGCTTGATTTGTAACATACCGTCTGAGAAACTGAGATCCCAAGATGAAGGATGTCTCTGCTTCAGATCAGGAGCATCAATCTCTTCTGCATTCATGTTACTATGGAAACGTCTTGATGGAGATAAGATCTTGAAGACAAGAGCACTCATTAGAGAGAAGAGCAGAGACAGGAAGCCATGAAACGTGTTCCACTGAAGGAAAGATAAACCAAACAAAAAGCAAATAAAGATAACTGCTTTAAAATCAAAGAAAATCTTCAAATTTGTAAACCTCTGACACTTTTATTCACAAAGTGCCCCTGAAATGCTATGGCTTGTGATGGTTAGTTGATGATTGTTTTACCCGACTGCTAAGAAAGCATGTGCGTGCTTGTAAGTAAGCAACCAGGGGACCGACAGATATAGGTCCTCTCCAAGGGGACTTGATAATGAGGACTAATGCCTTACCAAAGGGCACAAGCACATTGACATGCAGAGATGCCAATCTCTTGACACAAAAATACAGACTGAGTCTCCTAAAAAAAAATCAGAATTTCAAGAAACTAGACACTACCCTGGGCCAGTAAAATTTCAGAAAAATGTTTTACTGGTAAGTACGGTCAAGTAAAATGTTTGCTTTTTCATTAAAATTAAAAGAGAAAATTGTAAAGTTTCTGTTTGGGTTGCGGGGTTTACTTGTTCATGTTTCTATGTAATTCTGCGGTTTTTATGGGTATTTTTTTTTAATAACGATTTTTTTTTTTTTTTTTCTTAATTTTTAATTTTTTTTTAAAGATGAAAACTCGTATTTTAAGAGGTGATATCGTATTATCGTATTTCGCTCTTATTATCGTACTAAATACGATTTAATCATACTGGTTGGCATCTCTGGACATGGTTTCAAACCCAGGTCCTCCCGGTTACGAGGACCACTGCTCTATTACAGAGACACCGCGCCCCCTTGTATGGTAGATGGCATATGCTTCAAGCGTTTAAATGTTAATACATATCTAATCCGTTTACCGGCTCTGCAAGATACATACATGGCCCAAGTTTAGCGAAATCCATCAATCGGTTCTCGAAATAACGCGATCACAAGAACGGGACATACAGTCGGACGAATGGAGGGACAACCTGAAAACATAACGCCTCTGGCTACTTCGTTGCTGAGACATAAAAATGTTCTTACCATTTTGTTGAGCACCCTCTTTCTCCTCTGCCAGGCAATAGTGCTTTGAACCAGACTAGTCTCCATCAAGGCTGAAAGGGATGGTCTTTTTCTAAAGTCTGGATCCATCATAGACCTTATCAATCCTTTCAATTCAGATGAGATACCTAGGCAAAAACAATAGTATAGTCAGGGTCTGGTGTACACTTAATAATGAGCTTCATTATTAATACATAAATGGACATTGATAAGTAAGACAGCTTTAGACTGTCCATATAATTATCATCATCATCATCATCAGCAGCAGCAGCACCATCATTGTCATCAACACCCTCATTATTATCATCAATATGACAACTACTATAATCACCATGTAATCATAATCATAATCATAATCATCACCATCCCAATCACTCATCCTTAGTATAATCACTTATCATTATTGACATCATTATCATTCATTACCACCACCATCATCTTCATCATCATCTTCACTGAAACCATCATCATCTTCATCATTACCAAAACCATCACTCATCAATATCACCAGCATCATCCTCAAAATCATTAACATCATCATCACTGTTATCCATCAGCACCACCGTATATCAATCATCAATATCATCATCATCATCATCAATACCACTCGCTTTATTGAAACCACTTCGAAAATCACCATACTCGTCATTCATTATCATCACCATAATCATCACCATCACAATCTTCATCAATGTGCCTTGTATAAATCTAAGGATGCTGATATAAAAGGGACTCAGTAACATTGTAAAGACGAGAGAAATGGATGCTTAGGTAGTGACTTCAATGCTAGATGTTCAATTAAAGATAGTCTGAAAGTTTGAGTGAAAACGAACCATTACTAACGATAAAAATTGGGATAAACTGATCTGATCGATGCCTTAATTCTCCTAACTATATTATTACAATTATATTTAAGGTGAATGTAAATCATTAGAGAGCAATGAATTGGCTCTACATGTATATACCATTCCAGACATTGAAGTGTTGAAAGATTTTTAAAAGCCTGTCTTTTGTCTTATTTTCAGGGAAAAACGTTTGGGAAAATTCAAAAATGGTTGGGAGAATTTACTGTTAATCACTGTTAGAGGGTGTTGCACAGTGACGCCTTCTTTGAAAACCATTCATATATTTGTGGTTTGAGATTTTTTTCTTCAGGATATTTTGCATGTCAGAGGGTTAGTACCGTAGAAGGAAGATAATAAGTCACATTTCATACAAAAATTATGCAATTTTTTAAAACAACCTTCAACAATGTTACCGAGTCACTTTAAGTAAGACGAGTGACTGACATACCTGCTGTTAGTTGCCATGGTATCCTGCCCTGCCTCAGATCATGCCATGAATCTCCATTACGAGGTAGTTCAAGATCACTAGCTAGCTCTAGGATTGTAATCCCTAAGCTGGAACACAAACATCACACAACAAACATTATTTCTCTTTCATAAACTTCCACATCACTATAGTATTTAGGCTGAACTAACCGCCTGGCCTCCGTCTTATACAAGTTATATTACATCCAGATCGATCGCAAGTCCTCTGATCAATCTTAAGTTGAAATTACATAATATAGAGAGCTGCGATTAGTGTCAAAATTCAATCACAATGACTATACTTCTGAAATGGTCCTGTATGCCCGATAAGAATGACATCCCTAAGCTACACAAGATGAAGTACATACTGTTTGGAATTTGAAAGTTAGTAACCTGTCTGATATACTAGCACACTGATACAAGTAGATTCATTGATTCATTTGTTTGCTGAAAATAGCTACACTCGTAACGTTCAAGCTGGAATTATTCTATAGATATATTGAGAAGGTCATTGCATATTATTCTTAACATCTCTCCTACAAATAATGATAATGGTTTCTTATATAGTGCTCAAATCTGTCCCGCAATGATGCTCATGGCGCTTACACAATATTACCTTGGTTAAAGCCAAGCCGCCAAAGTAACTAGCTCTGAAGCATATATCAGGTGCCCTTTAAAAGAAAGTATAGCAACCTCGTGATTCAATACATACTTCATAATGACTCAGCAAGGTTGATTCTGACTTTAAGAAGATTGAATGAGAGATACCCCTAGGCCTCATAACATCTATACTTCTATTTCATACATGTAACTACTGCACAAACAAATGAAGTTCAGAGGATCTAAAGAGAAAAACATAACAGATTAATAATCGCAGCTTACCTGTACACATCTGCATGCATTCCAAAGTGTCCTTGTAATAACTCAGGTGCTAAGTATTTAGGGTCCCCTTCCTGTGTGTCTGTGACATCATGCTATATCAATATACAAATATCAACTAGATGGAATTTGACTGCGCGCAGTCGAAAATGATGCCTCCGTCATAGAGCAATTTTACAAACCAAAACAGAAGAAATTTTTCGAATTCAAGTTCAATTGTAATCCATTAACAGGTTCTCAGAATATCGTGATTACAAGCAATTTCTCATATACATATATGACCCTTTGATCTTTGACCTCATGACCCTAAAATCTACTCAGTTCATTGGCTCGGCAAGATGTCCTGAGTTAATAGTAATTCATCTGTCAGTTCTAATGAGAATGCATTCACAAGCTATTTTTGCATACATAGTGAGCCCATGACCTTTGACCTTATGAACCAAGAATCTACTCAGTTCATTGGCTCTGCAAGTAACATACATGACCTAATTTTGGCAGCAATCCATCAATCGGTTCTTGAGATAACGCGATCACAATCTGTTTTTGCATACATAATGTGCGCTCACGCTGTGGCCTTTGACCTTTGACCTATTGACCCCAAAATCTAATCAGTTCATCGGCTCTGCAAGTAACATACATAACCTAAGTTTGGCAGCAATCCATCAATCGGTTCTTGAGATAACGCGATCACGAGCTGTTTTTGCATACATAATGAGCCCTGTGACCTTTGACCTTTGACCTCGTGACCCCAAAATCTAATCAGTTCATCGGCTTCTGCAAGATACATACATGAATAAAGTTTGGCAGGAATCCATCACTCGGTTCTTCAGATAACGCGATCACGAGAACGGGACGTACGTACAGACGTACGTACGTACGTACGGACGGACAACCCGAAAACATAATGCCTCCGGCTACTTCGTAACGGAGGCATAAAAATCCATGCATCAGGTCGATCTGTCGTCTTCTCTGTGCATGATCTTCAGCAAAACAGAGTTAAGTCTTTTCGGGGGGGGGGGGGGGGGGGGGGGGTCAATTTGACACCCCTCCCCCCCCCCCCCCCCAAGATCTTGGTCGTTTCACAGCCGACTGCCGCAAAAATGTGCATGCACGTCAAGTACAGTGTATAGAATACTATGGTAATTTCAATTTTTTGAAAAACTCACTCATTTGCATATTTATGCAAATAAGGTCATACAATACACATTCTTACCCATAAATCATATATTATTCATATTTAAGCATTCTTTTTCACTAGATATATTAGTTACACCATTTGGAATAATAATACAAAAAAAAAATGGAAGAACAAGGTCATTCCTTATGTTATCTCTTGTTTTTATAATTTCTTATGTATTTCACTGTTTTTCAACTTATGCATTTTATTGTTTGTGTTGTTTTATTTCATTTCTAACTACAACTCAAACTTTTTTGACCCCAGGAAAAATGATATTTCCATATGTTTTTGTACACAAATCACGAAAAATGAGCAATTTTCGGGCCGACATTCAAAGACAAAAGGTCACATGACTTTGTAACTATACGTCCGATTTTCAAAAAAAAGACTTGAAAGAAAAAAGTCATGAAAGGAAAACTTTATATCTGCCGCGGTTCTGGAGTAGTCGCTAACTTACTACAGGGGGGGGGGGGGGGCGGTCAAATCGACCCCCCCCCCCCCCCCCATTTAAGATTAAACAAACAGAACTTTGTTATTCCTGGCTCATTTTTCCCTGATTGAAGTGTCATATGAAAGGGCAGAAAATGAACTTTCTAATATGTGATTTTCTCTTGAAATTCTGATACCGCCCCCCAAATGACTTTTTGTTACCCTCTCTTCATATCGATTTTAATCACTCATGCATAAAATATGCATCATGTGAGTTGAATCAACTGAAAGAGGAGGATCTACGCTTTACAAATATGTGTCATTTTAAAATTATAATTGTCATCAAGTTATGATAAAACATTGATAATTCTCGGTTTTGTTTTTTCAGGGACGCACTGTATGTAGATTGTGACTCCATACCTCATCCATGTCCACAGAGAGTCCAAAGTCTCCTAGCTTGCAGACTTGGTGGAAAGATATAAAGATGTTTTCTGGTTTCACATCAAGATGCAGGAGACCATGTGAATGCATGTGAGCCAATCCCTGATCAGAAAATAAATGAACAAGTTTGTTAAAAATGCATGACCCATTGCAAAGCACTATAATAGTAACAAGATAAATGCAACTGCATCTCCTTTATGCAGTGTAGGAAATGGATGCATGGTGAGAACAAGAATAAAACCTGTAATTTCAGAAAATGACCTCTGTGACCTTTGACCCTACTTACAAATATCTAATCAGATTGTCTTCCAATGATGATGAATATTATCACAAAGCTTTTTTTTCTCCAAAGTCGGGTTTAAGAAAGGCCAAGTTCTTCTAAAACATGTTAAACGTTACCTTTGGCCCAGAGTCGGTTTTAAATGGATTTGAATATGGGCAAAATGTCTGTTTTGCAGCTCAGTTAAGGGGTATATGTAAATTTATAAAAATAAAATACTTGATTTATTGACAGAAAATACTGATTAACAGGGTTGTCTTTTCATAAATAAATAAATAAATGTCATAGGTGTGGGGTTTTTTTAGTTTTAGTTTCTGGTCTTGTCTGGTTTGATCGGTGTGTTTTGTTGCTTTTTAATATGCCTATATTGTGTTGCTTTGTCTTTCCTGACAAACCTATATCAGGGTCTTACTTAAATAAACTCTTTGACTCTAATTTATAAACATACATACAGTAGATGCTCTTACCTGTATAAGATCAACCAGGAAGCCCCAGAGAATGTTCTCAGGAATCTTGTGATTCTGCCTCAGCATAAGCCTGCAAACTAAATATCAAACCATCAGGAATAGATATAATAATGTAATGACATGAGAAGAGGTGGATGGAACCACAAAAGCATAATGATAGGTGGTGATGTTTGTGAATTAAAAGATTGTGTTTGACATATCTGAATGAAAGTCAAGGTCCTCATTAAGTTCAATGAATATAGTACATACATGTACATTGTTTATCTACCAGCTCGATCCATATCCTAAAGATGTGCTTCTACTTCTATGTGATGAAATTATGATTTTAAACAATTATTAATTTTGCGTTCCGGACCCTTTTTTTCTCTGCCACTACATTTTGTATCTTCAAAAATATAAGGTTAGGGTTAGGGTTGCAATCCTTGCTATCATATCATATCATTTGGACATATAGAAGGCAGAAAATCAGCCATGGGTATATTTGGAAAGGGCACTTCCAGTTCCCATAAAAATATAATGGGTCAAGAAACAGAAAGTCTGATAGAAATTATAGTTTCAGAAGCAATAAACTATAAGTAACAGATTATTGTGGTGCATCAAATCACCAGTAGAGCTCATGAAACCTGAAGAATAGTTTAGTATAGTAAGGAATTAGTTGACATTGATGTACATTCTCTATGGAAGCTGGAAGAAACCTTGTCTTCTCATCTGCGCCGTGTGGGAGGAAGGTTGCAATGTACTGTCGAACATAGTATTTTCGGTAGGGTCAATTGAATTTGATTTAAGATAATCTCCCCTCTCCCCCCCCCCCCCCCCCTCCAATCCTCTATCCTTACCTCATTTGACAGAGCTCAGTTTGTATTTAGATGACCCCCCCTCCAATCCTCTATCCTTACCTCATTTGACAGAGCTCAGTTTGTATATAGAGATGACCCCCCCCCCCCCCCCTCCCCTCCCCCTCCAATCCTCTATCCTTACCTCATTTGACAGAGCTCAGTTTGTATATAGAGATGACCCCCCCCCCTCCCCCTCCATTCCTCTATCCTTACCTCATTTGACAGAGCTCAGTTTGTATATAGAGATGACCTCCTCCCCCCCCCCCCTCCCCTCCCCCTCCCCTCCATTCCTCTATCCTTACCTCATTTGACAGAGCTCAGTTTGTATATAAAGATGACCCCCCCCCCCCCCCCTCCAATCCTCTATCCTTACCTCATTTGACAGAGCTCAGTTTGTATATAGAAATGACCTCCCCCCTCCCCCTCCAATCATCTATTCTTACCTCATTTGACAGAGCTCAGTTTGTTTATAGAGATGACCTCCCCCCCCCCCCCCCCCCACCCCCTCCCCTCCCCCTCCCCCTCCAATCCTCTATCCTTACCTCATTTGACAGAGCTCAGTTTGTATATAAAGATGACCCCCCCCCTCCAATCCTCTATCCTTACCTCATTTGACAGAGCTCAGTTTGTATATAGAGATGACCCCCCCCCCTCCCCCTCCCCTCCCCTCCAATCCTCTATCCTTACCTCATTTGACAGAGCTCAGTTTGTATATAGAGATGACCCCCCCCCCCCCACTCCCCTCCCCCTCCATTCCTCTATCCTTACCTCATTTGACAGAGCTCAGTTTGTATATAGAGATGACCTCCTCCCCCCCCCCCTCCCCTCCCCCTCCCCTTCCCCCTCCATTCCTCTATCCTTACCTCATTTGACAGAGCTCAGTTTGTATATAGAGATGACCCCCCCCCCCCCCACTCCCCTCCCCTCCAATCCTCTATCCTTACCTCATTTGACAGAGCTCAGTTTGTATATAGAGATGACCCCCCCCCCCCCTCCCCCTCCAAACCTCTATCCTTACCTCATTTGACAGAGCTCAGTTTGTATATAAAGATGACCCCCCCCCCCTCTAATCCTCTATCCTTACCTCATTTGACAGAGCTCAGTTTGTATATAGATGACCTCCCCCCTCCCCCTCCCCTCCCCTCCAATCCTCTATCCTTACCTCATTTGACAGAGCTCAGTTTGTATATAGAGATGACCCCCCCCCCCCCTCCCCCTCCATTCCTCTATCCTTACCTCATTGACAGAGCTCAGTTTGTATATAGAGATGACCTCCTCCCCCCCCCCCCCTCCCCTCCCCTCCCCTTCCCCTCCATTTCTCTATCCTTACCTCATTTGACAGAGCTCAGGTTGTATATAGAGATGACCCCCCCCCCCCCCACTCCCCTCCCCCTCCATTCCTCTATCCTTACCTCATTTGACAGAGCTCAGTTTGTATATAGAGATGACCCCCCCCCCCCTCCCCTCCCCCTCCATTCCTCTATCCTTACCTCATTTGACAGAGCTCAGTTTGTATATAGAGATGACCTCCTCCCCCCCCCCTCCCCTCCCCCTCCCCTTCCCCTCCATTCCTCTATCCTTACCTCATTTGACAGAGCTCAGTTTGTATATAGAGATGACCCCCCCCCCCAACTCCCCTCCCCTCCAATCCTCTATCCTTACCTCATTTGACAGAGCTCAGTTTGTATATAGAGATGACCTCCCCCGCCCCCCCCCCCCCTCCCCTCCCCTCCCCCTCCATTCCTCTATCCTTACCTCATTTGACAGAGCTCAGTCTGTATATAAAGATGGCCTCTTTCAGCCCATGCCTTGTAGAACTCTACACAGTTTGGATGTTTAGACAGACTCTCATGTTTCTTCACTTCTTCCATCTTTCTCCTCCTACCAATTCAAACATATTACAATAACATTGACTTTAGTTGAAAGTAATGACTAAATATATTTATAAATTTCCTTATTGTTCAACATACACCTTTTTCTTGAACAATGTAACAAGTACAACTTACAATGTACATTCAAGAATTAAAAAATAAATAAAATACATTCCTTTCACGGTGGGTGACACGCACCGGAATGAAAAATTCGTAATTTCCTAGCTTTCTTCAGCTCTGAAAGTATTAAAGTAAAATTCTTCAATGACAATAACATCAAGACTCACTTATCCGACTCTCCTTTGAATCTATCTCTGGATCTCTTGACTGCATAAAGCTGGCCATCCTCCTTACTCCGCACCTGAAAGACCTGATGTGAACACAGTAAAGAATGAGGCATTACATGTCTTGTGTAAACACACATTAAAGAGGATGATACAATATTTTTGGGGTGTTAATAAAATTAAATAAATTGTGAAAATCTGGTAAAAGGACACCTTGAATGTACATGGTATATAAAGACAATAACAACTTTTAAAAGTTTATACTTAAATAGCTGGCCAAACTGCAGTACAGGCTAATGGATTAAATAAATTGGAGTGAACATAACAATCAAAGATGAGCCTATATAGAACTGGTATGAACACAATATCAAACACTATAATATAGTATATTATACAGTGTATCCATTCAACAACTGTGTATTAATTTGTTGGTAGCTGACTGATACTTTGGGAACATTCTAAATTGCTTAATTTTGATTATCAAATTATCTAAGGACCTTTTTTCCAGGGAGTGGGGGAGGGGGGGGGGGGGGGGGGGGTCTGTCAGAAAACATAGGAGAAACTGTTCTATAGCAATGCCCCTGAATGTTTAATTATGTCTTACTCTGAACTTACTGTAATATACTTTGTATTGGATAATAACAATGGTATCTCCTATATGTTTCAATTCATATCTCTATATTAGGAGTATGTAACCTCGCTTTAATTTTCAAAATTATGTTGTAATCAATACTATTGCAAAATATGTCCTAAGTATACGTAAGGTGATGTGTATATACTCTCTTTCTTGAATTACTTACCAACAATTATACAATTTTCTCACAACTGTACCAGGATTGTCAAATTTTGACAGACATGGTGACTTACAAAAAATGTTCACCATTATTAATGCAGGAGTATATTAGCATAGCATGATTAATCACATAGATGCATACTTCACCAAATGATCCGGCTCCTAGTCTCCTGTCCACCCTGAAACACTGATCAAAGTAGAGTTCTCCACTGCTCTGGTTATAGTGTGCACTCTCAAGAACCGATGCTGTAAACATACTAGTCAAGGCTTACAACAGATTAGGGTGGGATTACATTGAATCTGTTACATACATGTATATCACCAGTTAAAGACTAGCTTGAGGTCTGGTAATGATAGAAAATTAATTCTGACAGAATCTAACAAAACTTACACTGAATGTTGAAGATTACAAATAATTGAGGTAATCAAGGTAAGTAGGCCCAACACCATTTGCTTAACGCAGCTCTCTACATATATGCAAATGAGAGGTGTGGTTTTTATCGAAGATGATTTCCAGCAAGTTTTGTGAGTTTTTTTTTTCATCTTAACTCTTATCCTGCCACAGGGCTAATCCCCCCATTGCCAGATTTCTAACGAGATAATCGGATTAACACTAGGCACAGTCCAATAGGCATGAACAATAACTGCTATTACGAATGTTTGCTAGCATGCAAGAAGCAGCGTAACAATAGCGTGCACGCAGCCTCATGGCAGGCTATGAGTTAATGGTTCAATCTACTGCAGGATAAACAATCCAGAATGAATTATAGCCATGTTCTCTCGACATATGATGCCCCTGCCTTATTTTGTATGGGCATGTATATGTGCATTAAGTAGTCTACTGAACAAGGCATTGTACTGTTCACTAGAAATGTATTGATACTCTAATATATATTTTTTGAAGAAGGAATATTTGAAGCTCATAGTTTGACTCGAGTATAGAAAAAAGAAACCCCTTTAATACATTGAGACTGAGCAAAAAATGACTCAGTGATTGAACAAATGAGCCCTGAGCATTATAAAATCATACTGAAAAATTATGCTGATTGTATGCAAGACAATGGTAAAACCATTGGGAAATCATCTAAGGTCCATATTTAGCATGTATTTTTACTTCTTGTGCCAAAAATAAAGAAAAGGCCTTCTGCAGACATAACGCAGTATAACCCCCCCCCCCCCCCCCTCCCCAGGTCAATAATAATGGAAGCAAACTAAAATATGTTTAGTGTAGGCCAACGTAAAAAGCAAGTAGAGTTGACAAAAATGGAGCAGCACACAGCAAAGTCCATTAAGGTTTTAAAAATTTAAAGCATACCTACTTACTTTCATAAAAGATACATAATATGATTGCAGGGCCCCCAGGGAGAACAGTATTAAAAGTGATAAGGCTACCCTGGGTAAACAAGAAATTATTCTCAATATCATAATTAACATTACATCACTGCAATTAATATGCTTACAGTTAAGTCATTATATTTTGCCACGACCGAGGTAGCTTTCATACTGCATGATGTGTGAATGGGGGCTACATGTTGATCCTGTAGGCTAACTGCGAATCATCGGGTCATTGCGTCGGGTCGGATGGTCGCATTACCCTTCTGTGAAAACATGCCCCTTTACTCACGTAATGTCAGGGGTAATGTTAGTGAAATAAACCCTTCTCATCTACAAATGGTCTGGTCCAATTTACCTGACACTTTGCAAAAACGCTAAAGCAATCTACAAAAGGTCGCATACGTAGTGTACATCTTCACACGATCATTTGTTTTCACAAGGTCAATGTGGTATAACACGACCACCCTACTGAACGCAATGACCCAATGATTTGAAGTAAACCACCCAGTAGATCTCTGATGAAGAGTAAAGCCTCAGTCACAAATGCCATTACGAACTGCTATGAACGCCGTACAAACAATTTTCAAACAATCGAAATTCGGGAAGACAATGGAAAAACAGAGATTCG